>LOEQ01002035.1:25678-41162 GCA_001685075.1 Bramus lutescens | reverse complement strand
AATCTCACTGCAGCTATAACCATTCTATAACACAGGTGTAACTGAAATCTCACTGCAGCTATAACCATTCTATAACACAGGTGTAACTGAAATCTCACTGCAGTTTTACCTTACCTTTTTCCCCTGATTATGCATAATGGTGGTTATCTTTCCATATTTCTTTCATAGTCAAGATGCTGCTTGCTTACAGTTAGCACGCTGTCCTTTATGTCTTTTTCTTTCAGTATTTTGCACATTCATATTTATATGATGTATTTAAATATTTATATATGTTATTTCTTGATATATATATATATTGAAAATGCTTTATTTAAATATAGTTTTATTTTATGTAAGAATTATTTTATAATTGTAACTATATATAAGTATATATAATTAAATTATGTATCTATATATTATATAAATATGCAGTAAGCACTGCATTAAAACTCCCATCAATAGGAGGACGATGGCATATTAATCCTAACAGTGCCTTCACTGAAACCTAGATCAAATGAGCTAAACAGTTCTACATGTCATCAGGGATAAATCCGAAAATCTCCAGTGTCCTTCTTTTCAAATTCAACACTGACTCGCCATGTGGCCTGAGTTTTTAATCTGGGTCACTCAGAGGCTTGTATTAGATATGAAATTGTTTTCACCTTGGTCATATAAAGAAAGTCTAAGATGTAGTAATCTCAGCTGTTGCCACCATGAATGCTTTCCAAGGTCATGATATGATTGAGGAGTCCAAGCCTGCACCAAGTGGCAAGGCTATTATTCTTTCTTTACCACCAGAAACCTGTCAGCTTTCATTTCCATAGCTCTAACCACCTTTTGTTGGATTATCTCCAACACGTAAAAGTACTAATGTTTGGAATTGTTAAGTGTGGGAGGAACAAGGTCATTTTAGAAGATTCCAGAAAGTAGATATATCCTACATACTGAAACAGTATATTCAACAGCATAGGAATTATTCTTACACAGTGTAGAACTGTAAGAATCCTGAAAGAGTGCAAGTACCTAAAGCAGAATCACGTTAGGACCCCTATTCCTACTTTTGGTTAGGCTATCGATAAATATAAGAGTGTAAACCAAACATTGTACCCAGAGGTCAGTCAAGAGAAAAAAAAAAAGTACCATCAGACTTCGGAACGGTACTGTTAGAATATCAAACATTAAACATGAATCTTTATAACCTTGCTACCCCTCACGATGAGCATTGTCTAGGAGGAAGCTGAAGGAAGATGGCACTTTCCCCTTACACTGCCATAGCTGGGAACTAAAGGCCCTACTGAGCTGAGCACATCAAAAGGAAGGAGAGGAAACAGGTGGAATGCTTACTAGGTTGATCAATTAAGAGATACTGCTGGTAGAGAACTCTGTATGTCTATGAAATGACTGGATTCTACTCTATTTTTGGCATGTTTTGTATAAACAAAACAACAAAAAAATCCCTATAAACAAACATGTAACATGGTCAGTCCAGAAAACCTAACATATAGCATGAATTAGTCTCAAGGTCCAGGGTCATGTGTGACTGGAAACAGACCTGAAATAGCAGTTCTGTGACTTGGAAAGGTTCAACCGTGAGTTTGCCAGGAGTGCAGGACAATGCTCTGTGACATGACTACCTTCCTGTAAAAAATAAAAACATTCTAAATGTAGCAGAAGTCACAAGATTGATTGGCAAGCACTGGAAACCTTGGCATGTAAACCACTGAGGATCTCTCTACATACCTGGTTTGTGGTGAGGTGTATTTTATGACATCCAATTTGCTGACAGATCAGGGGCATTGGCCTAATATGTGAAATACAGATGCCAGATGGTTTCATCAAAGAATACACCTTCCTATGACTGCAAGAATGACATCAAAGGTATTAGCAGAAGTCATAATATGTCCAATGAAATACACAATTTATAATTTTCAAGCATTAAGGCAAATCAACCAGACCAACAGCCCAAATGTGAATAACATGTTTAAATTCATCCAAGGAGGAATCCAGTCACCAGAGCTTTGAGAAAAGCCTTGGTTATGGCCTTGGGTAATGATTTAAACAGCTGTATCAAATGATGCAATAAATACTTTATTTTCATATACTCTCTAATATTTCACATTAATAATCCAAAACAAATAATTGTCCTGCTTTCCCGAGACATTTTCAAGGTCACCTTGAAAGCCATCCTATTTCCTTATATCCTACTTCCCGTTTCCCTCCCTGGGGCTTTTTTGTTGTTGTTGTTTTTATTTCGAGAGTTCCTATCTCTATTGTTGACAAATGTTTTCTAAAGAATGTCTGTTATGGTTTAAATTTGTATTGAGATGGGCACCTTTCAAATTAGTCTGGTTTCTGTCACCAGAGCAAGGTATCTGAGACAATCAATTTATAAAGAGAAAATATTTACAGTGACTCCCACTTTTGGAAGTTCTAATCCATTAGCTTTGTGGTTTTGGACCTTTGGTGAGCTGGCCACATCATCATGATGACAGAATGTGGCAAAGCAGAACTCCTCATCTCATACCTGAGAAGGAAAGGGAAGGGATGGGAGGAAGGAAAGAAGGATTGGAGGAAGGAAAGGAAGAGAAGGAAAGGAACTGATATCTTGCCACCCTCGTGTCCTCATGATTTAAGAAACTCCCACAGGTCCCACCTCTCAAAAGTTTCATCACCTCCAAATATAGGTACCCTGAGGACCAAGCATTTAATGTGTAAGCCTTCAAAGAACATTCCAGATCCAAACTGTTCCAATTTCAATATGCTGTACTTCTCTAGAAGACCAAATAGTCATTATTCTCATAAGACAAAAATCAACAACCCATGTATCCACTAGAATGACACAATAAATAAAATGTGACAGTGCCTGTGCAGAGCAGCTTTATGAAAGAGTATTCTCTTACTGCAGCAAAGCACAACTGTCTTTGTAATGAAACATAATTGTGTGTTTGCACAGGGGTCACACACTGAGTAGAATCAAGAGAGATTCTAACCTTCCATCTATGAGCTTGCCTTTTGAGTATTTCAGTAATAGGCCTTATTTTGTGATTAATTAGGAAAAGGAATCTAAGTTAAAAACACATGAAAGTGTTCCCCTGAGTCTATTCAAATACAGATGTCACACTCCCACCTTTGACCCCATTGGACCCTTTTGAAGACGCAAATAAAAGAAACCATGGATAAGAAAACGTTGTTTTATTTTTAATTTAATCAGAGTAGTCAGAAGGGGTGTAGTAGTGGCACAGAACATCTCAATTTGAAAAGCAAGTACTTATTAGCTTAATGGAAGGCCAAGCTGTGATTCCAACGGAGCCTGCTTCAGGCCAAGGTTTCAGTAAGGAGGAAATCAGAAGCAATGAGGCTGGGGAAAGTCACACTCCAAAGGTTGCACCTGAGAAGTTATTTATGTAGCTCCAAGTGAGAATTTAAGGATCTAATTAGGAAGCCAATTTGAATGTTCCTCTTTGAACTTTCAAAGTATACTTATTTAAACATACAATTCAATATTTATCTTCCCGGCTGAAGGCACAGTCTCCTTCCTGGTGCCCTGATAATAGCATGCTATTCCTATCTCAATTGGCCTCACCCTGCTGTACACTGTGCCCAGGTTATTACCCTGATTTCTGCACCCTCCAATCATGGGAGGCTGCTGGGAGCAGAGCGTGCTTTCCTCATTTGTTTTCAAACTGCCGAGAATAACCACAAACAAACAATGGTTGAATTGAATGCTGCCCAATCCATTCATTTGCTCACTTTGTTCTTATTTCGTACGTAGTAGTTAGCAGGCACAGCTACAGGGGCTGATGGAAGAACGATGGAGAAAGCGGGTCAAGTCTCTGCCATGGTGGAGCCACTCCATGCCTTGGTGAGAAGGAGCGTTACTAGTAAACCATGTCAGCTTGAAGACAGGAGGCACTGTGGAGTAAAGAGAAAGCCAGATGAGAGATGCAAAGATTGCTGGACTAAGTGGCTCTATGAGTTTTTCAGAGAAGTTTGTAGGGGTGAGGGTACACTGGAGAAGAACATAAAAGGGGGAGTGAAGTCCAAAGTCAAAGAGCAGAGCAGATCTGCTTTTCCAGAAGCAGGGGGATGACCACCACAGCTAGAGTAGACCAATCAGGAGCAAGGAGTAGAGAGGTGAAGCCCAAGAGGTGGTCAGAATGTACCATGAATCATGTCGACCCTGGTAAGAATGTGCACGTATAGTTACATGCAATGACATATCCTTTGTCTGCTTTCTTCAGAGATAAACCACAAACAATATAGAAAGATGGCGGTGTTTATTTTGGTGTGGGGGAATATTTAAGGCAGAAGAATGATTTTCTGATTTGTGTTTCTACAGATTATTATTATGAGATTTTTAAAGAGAATGTAGGGAATAAACACAGAAGGAAAACTCACTGGATGCCTGTTCTGTTATTGTAGAAGAAAGATGATGGCCTGGGCAGGGTTTCCAGAAGTGGAAGCAGCAACAGCTGCTTATCAACACACTGCTTAACAAGGACAGGGGCTGAGCAAAGCATTGGGTGATATCATCGCATGAACCTCACAGACTTGCTCAAATCATGAAACAAGAGTCACTAAGCGATGAAAACCGTCTCACCCCCGCTGTGTTCTTACAGAATCACCATATGTGCAGCCCACAGAGAATGACTGTGTTTCCCACTTAGAGACAACAGACTATGCTGACAAAGGGGCTTGGTAAAAATAAAAGAGAGGAAAAATTACAGACAGAACTCCGAGCTGTGGAGATAGAAAGAGACAGAGACTAGGAAGACAGGGAGATAGAAACTATACTCTAGTGTAACCATTTATAGCCAAAGACTGCTTATTTGTAAGCATTGTTTAATGTTTTGGAGGGAATGACATTTTGGGAGTACATTTTGAAGTGTTAAAAATATTATTAAACAATTTCATTCAAGTCTTATAATGCTTAGACCAATCCTGTGAGGAGGGCTGCTGTTTTCTTTACTCGGAGTAATGAAAATATAAAGAAACTAACTTAGTAATATTCTTTCAATCTCATGACAATAATTTAAACAAGATTAATAGTTATAACAGTGACAGTAAAGGGTGTCTAATATATACGGCTTATTTCACAAAACTGTTATTTAACTGAATTTTTAAAAATGAACTTACTCTAGCTCTCTTTTTCTCGCACACACCACTACAATCTATTGATATATATCGCCATCTAGTGGCAATTCTAACCTCAGTTTGCATACGCGATATTTGTCTAGAAAATAAAGATGCTGTTATTTCATAAGGATTGAGAGAAGTGATCAAACAAATGTGCTTCAAAAGTAAACCAAAGACTTGGTGTGCTAACACTATCTTTGGCTTAAATAGTACATTTATTCTCTGCACATAATCAAAAACTATTTCTTTTTCTTTATTCATGTGTTTGTTTATTCTTTTATTTTTACGTATTCATTTACATATTATGCATGTTCTATGTTTTGTACACAACCGTGTTGTACAGAAAAATGCTGAGTTTAAAAGTTTTTGAGACAATTTGTGTGTTAATAGACACTGAAAAAATATATATGCATATGAAGTTTTATTACATACCTAGATCATTATAATAAAATAAATTTAAAATTATATGGGTTTCAAATAAGAATCAGCTTAGGATTAAAGGAAGGCTGGTAGGCCAGGAGCCAATCCATGTGTCTCACGGTTGCATTCATTGCCTGAACGTTCTTATCTCTTCCGAATGGCATAGTGAATCTGTCCATGTGTATTCACATTTTCAATGCACTGCTCTACACCTCATTGAACACAAACTCCGCATTCACAAAATATATGCCGAACTCACTGTCTAGGCTCCCAGTACCCCACATTCCAGTACAGAACAGACAGCCTGGCCTTGGTGGCACACACCTGTAATCACAGCATTAAGGAGGCCGAGGCAGGAGGATAGTGAATTCAAAGCCAACCTAGCTAAGCAGTAAGACTTTTTCAAAAAAACTACAAATAGACCACATCAAGACACTGTCTCTTATTTCTCTCCTGAACAGTGCACTACTTATATTTAATTATAGATTTGATGCAGAGAATCAAAATTCTTTTCACATCAAAATCCCTTTTAGGAGACAGCAGCAATAAATCGTGGTTATTTAAAACCTCACACTCTCTCCCATCTTCTTTGTTCAGATACCCGTTTTTTCAGGAGCATTTCTCTGTGTCTTGAAAACAGGTTGGAATAAACAATGTCTGAGTCTCCAGAAACATTTAGATTTCAAACCGACTTGATACTGACTTAAAGTTAGTTTGAGGACTCCATACAGACATCCTACTTTACCTGGCCAATGTCTTCTCTGTCTTTCAAGTTTTTCTCTTCTGATATTGACTTAGCCTTGTAAATAAAGTCTGAAATGTTTGAATTTATTCTAGTAGAGTTTGTTAAGACTCAGTAATAGTGTAAAATACTAAATACTGTTGCACACTTTTAAGTAGCTCTAGATACACTCTACAGGTTTTAGCAAAACCGAATAAATGCTAAACATCTCTCAATTGTCCTGATCAACATTCAGAAATATAATTTAGCAGTTTTTAATTTCTTCACATACCAGAAAAATAGAAAGCAAAAGCTAAAGTATTGGTTTAATATTTTTTACATGCATTACAAAAACTAAAATCTAGCATGTAAGTTTTGCTCTTGAAGTATTTAATATTCAAGAATTTAAATAATGTGACTGTTATTTGAGAAATTTGTATGATTAGTCAATTTCTGTAAGGTTTTATTCCACTAAATAACCAAGTACACCCTACTAAAAAATACTTATATAATGAGAAACTAAAGTAAAACACATATTTTATTTAAGGATTGGCGATTCATTAGTTCTATCCAGGAGACTAAAGACCCCAAAATGAAATGCTTGCAGGTTCAATGTTTATTTTTACAAGGAAACCAAAAGAGGCATGAGAGTTGTGGAGTATAGAAAGAAATAGCTCCTGTGCTGATGTGTCTAAAAGTTCCACATGCTCTGTCATTGACAGATGGGATTAAAGTAGTCATTTCATTTTCAACCCTCCAATCCATTGTCTGGCATAACCCAAGGTTGTGTGTCAAAACCAAATCATACTTATCTTCTAATACTAGAGAAAGGGCATTTTCATAGAAGACTGCTCACAGTCATATTTCTCTTGTAAACTGGGGTTATAAATTTTATGTTTCCTTCTTCCTCCATAGGACCTGATTTCAGATCTGAAGGAGCAACTTTCATCTCACTTCAAAGAAGTGATGGTGGGCCTGATGTACCCCCCACCATCTTATGATGCTCATGAACTCTGGCATGCCATGAAGGTAGTGATTGACCCAATAGTACGCCTGCGTCAGACACAGACTGATCCAATAATACATCTATGACAGGGGCAGGCTCAGATTTTAACAGAAACTTCCTTGAGATGGTCCTGTAGTTTATGATTGGGAAGACAAAAAAGAATATCTAATATGTACCCATGGCAACTGTGGTAAAAAAAAAAAATAAATAAAGAGGCTTTCTGGGAAAATGGCATCTCTGAGACAACAGGCTGGGGCCAGCCTTTTCTTTGGTAGTAGTGACTCAAACATAGTCATCTCTAAGCTCAGCTTCAACAGATATGAGTGGGTTACTCCTCAGAGCTGCTCCATTTTGTCTTTCTTCCATATGTGTTCTCAAGTTGAGGAAAATGTGTTTAAAATCATGAGAATCTTTCAAATTTACTCATAAACATTTACCTAGGAATCAAAATAGTGAATCAGAGACAAAGTGTCAAGGATATTGTCATTTTTATGTCCTTAAATTAAATACATATGGAAAATACTGCTGAGGTGCACTTAAATTTTACTTCTAAGGGATTATGATCTTACAGAAAAGTCATTTTCATAAAATAAATTACAGATTTGTTATAGATTTTATTGTATGAGATACAGGGGAAAGGGGGCCTTTGACTTCTTTCAAATGCTAGCACTAGACTCGTGGAGACAGTTAAAATTCTTCATTGTGTGCTTCCTTTTTATTTTATTGATTTTTATTGAGCTCTACATTTCTCTCTGCTCCCCTCCCCTTCAGCCCTCCCTCAAGGTCCCCATGCTCCCAACCCATGAGATCTTGTCTTTTTCTACTTCCCATGTAGATTAGATCTATGTATGTCTCTCTTGGTGTCCTCATTGTTCTCTGAGTTCTCTGGGATTGTGACTTGTACGCTGATTTTCTTTGTTTTATAATTAAAAACCATTTATGAGTGAGTACATGTGATAATTGTCTTTCTGTGTGTGGGTTACCTCTCTCAAAATGATGTTTTCTAGCTACATCCATTTTTCTGCAAAATTCAAGATGTCGTTATTTTTTTCTGCTGTGTAGTGCACCATAGTCTGCTTTCTAAACACCAAATCACTAAAATATGTGACAGAGATGAGGTTTATGCAAGAGACAAAAAAATTAAAGACACATTAATTTTAATTATAATATTCACTGATAAGAACAGTGATTTTATAAAATTCCAGTCAATTCCAGCCAATCACATTTTTTTTCAAATTTTACATGCCAATCCTATTTCTTGTGAAACTATGCTAGAAAACTGTAAGAATGAGGTCATATGTGACTGTTGAGAGGGAATTAGCAAGAATTCTCAACACTTCACAAAATGTTAAGGTGTCCCAAGGACTTTCTGCAAGAGATAGATGTTCCACCTTTAAGACCATGATCACAGATTAGAACGTTGTATGCTCTAAGATACTGCAGAACACAGCCAGTTTCAGTGCTGTGGCAATCTGAGCACAGTTCCCCAGCCAGGGGGATGCAAGCACAGGTCACCAAAATATACTCGATAAATTATGAGACCTGTGTTCTAACTTCAAAATTCTTAAGAGCTGGTATTCCAGCAACACATGAGTTTCAAATTCCACTTAAGAGGAAAGCAGAAGCATTTAGTGTGCTTTACTGTGTTGATTGGCAGTGCCCATGCTGTTGTTTTAGGTCAAGGAAGGAAATTTCAGCAGACAGACGACATCATCTTTCCAGGGACACAAAACAATGGACAGTTGACACAGTTGAGAGTGAGTGAAGTTTTATCCTGAATGCGCTTTCTTTCTTCTCTGCCACCTCTAAGAACACCATGAATGTTCTGATATTGTACAGAAAGTAATCTATTGTTCCAAATAAAAGTGTCTTCATATTCCTCTCTGACTTTTAGGGTGCAGGCACTGATGAGAACTGCCTCATTGAAATATTAGCTTCAAGAACAAATGGGGAGATTTTCCAGATGCGAGAAGCGTACCTTTTACGTAAGAAAATACATGAATAAGTATATATTATGTACATGTGCACTTACACTTTTCAAATAACACATAAAAGTATTTCATTTTATGTATTTTAAATGCTTTAAAGGCACCCGTCTGGTTTATTTCTCTGTTACTGTGATAAAACCCTGACCAAAAGTAAGTAGACAGGGGCAGATTATTTGACCTTCAGGTCCCAGTCCATCTATGATAAAAGTCAGTGCAGTAACTCAAACAGGAATCTGAAGGAAGGAACTGAAGCAGAGATTATGGAGGAGCACTCCCTACTGACTTGCTTCTCCTGACTTGCTCAGTAGCTTATCTTGTCTAGCCCTGACCCATCTGTGCAGAGAGGGCACCATCCACCATAGGCTGTGCCCGCCTACCTCGATTAGCAATCGAGAAAATTCCACTACAGACATGCTGACACACCAGTCAGAGGAAATCATTTCTTTAAATGAAGGTCCCTTCTCCCAGATGAGTCAAGATGACAACCAAGATTAGGCAAGACAGGTTCTCTGACAATTGAAATATGACTCACTGGAATAAAATGGGGTTTTTTTGGAAGCCCTGGAGTAGGTGGGAGGGAGGATGGGGAGGTTGATTAACAGATATATTGTCATATACTGGAGGAATAAGTTCTGATAGCCTGTTGAACAGGACAGTGAAGAACAATAATAATAATGTATTTTATACCTCAAGGTAGCCAACAGAGAGGAGTGGTTGCATCAAATAATAATAAGTGGTGGACAGGATTACACAATGTACTCACGGATTTTACCATTATATTGTATGATATAATATAAATATATTCAACAATTATGTATCAATCAAAAGACAAAAATATGGAAGCCAATAAATATAATCAATGTTAATCATTTAAAACCAATGTCTTCATTAAATAAAAATAATTATTATTATGCTGAAAATGGAATAATTCCCTAGGAAATCAAGCAAATTTTCCTTAAATGTGATTACAAATATTTATGAGGTAGATGCTTTAGTATGGCAGGAAGTGCCTTGCACCTTGATTTAGATGTGTGTTATCCTTTACCCAAGAGACATCTTGAGTATAAACAAAATACAGCAAGCAGTGACCATTGCTCAACAAATACACTTTCTTACTTAATATCACCATCCCAACAAATTACCTCAAAATTAAACATTTTCACATTTTAAAATAAAAATGTGATAATTTTCATATTAAAAATGTGTAACGCCTGGATTTCTACACCATTGTATATTGTGAACATCGAGAATTCCTTACAGTCAACAATCACACTTCAAAAAAAAAAGAAAGAAAAGAAACTCAAGACTTTCTGAAGGGGAATGAAACAACTTTCACTTGGAAAATTAAGATAAGATAGAGCACTTGGGGGAATGGTTAGCCCAATAGTCTACAACATGGTGAAAAAACAACCCCAATCTACAGAATGAGAGACTGACAAGTGATTTCCAATCTTCTTTTTCAATGTTGGCTCAAAATTAGCTCTTCAGTAAAACAGACCTAGGCTGATATTACCATAAGAATGCAGTTGTTTTGACATAGTTTATTATATAAAACACAGTAAATTAATGGTCTCCTCATCTTTAACATTCAGTAGAAGTAGCTATGTAAAGCCCAATGATATGAGATTCTGTAGTAACCTTTTAACATGGATATTTTATTACTCAGAATACAGCAATAACATTCAAGAGGACATTTATTCAGAGACCTCGGGACACTTCAGAGATACTCTCATGAACTTGGTTCAGGTATGAAACTGCAAAATCATAACATTTTATACTTTTTAAAAACAGGCACAGATCATCCTCACTAAATATGATAGAAAGTCCAATTTATTACAGGTCATTCATACATTCTATGTAACAGCATTTACTATCAGTTAAGTTCGAGTCACTTAATTTAAAACTTGACTAACTCATTTCATAAGTATGATTGTCAGTTCTGTCTTAAAACATTGTAAATCTACTATGTTCCAAATAATTACAAGCACATATACATGCATAAATGATTATTTAGAAAACTTAAAACTTGACTTTTTATTTATAACTTGAATTAGAAATCAAGTCCAGATTTTTGCAACTAAAAAATTGTTATGTGTATGGGTGTTTTATCGATATGTATATCTGCTCACCACATGCATGCCCAGTGCCCACAGGTGCCAAAAGAACTCATAAGATTCCCAGAAACTGAGGTTACAGTGGTTGTGAGCCACCATTTGGCTGCTGAGATTGAACCCAAGTCCTCAAGAAGAACTTATCCTGTGAACTATCTTTGTCCAATCCTGTATCCCATTAAAAAAAAAAAAACTAATAGATGAGTTGAAGATATATTAAATTTCCTGGGCTGATACTCTGTAATTCATGTTGTATGGCAAGTGAATTAATTCTTCATCTAATTCGGTAGAATAGTGTAATACAAATATTCTTAGAAATTTTTTGTAAATAAAAACACAAAGAATAAAAAAATTAAGGTATGGGAGTTGAGATATATATAGTTTAGCAACAAAATGCTTTCCTAACCAGCGCAAGCACATAGGTTTAAAGTTCAGTAGCACAAAAGTGTATGTGCATGCATGTATATGTGTGTGAGCATGTGTGTGTGCATGTGTGAGCATGTATGTATGTGTATACATGCACCAATTATCCAAGAAGCCAGTACAATGAAATGCAGAACTGAATTTGCTCCTATTGTATTTTACTTCCAGCAAAAGATCTCAATGCACCCTTTACAAATTCTATCATACTATACATTTCCAAAAAGGAACCTTACTTCAAATTAAAATTATATCTTGCCATTTATCTTCTTTACTATAATAACTAAATGGTATGCAATTATTTCTATCCAATTAACATTTCTCAGCAAAGTTCCACAAATTAATTGTAATTACAGTAATATTTGAATATATAATCATCTTTTAGTTTTATGTCTGCCTTTGAATGTTCATGTCATCCTGTCGAGGAGATGTGTTCAATAATTCAAGTAGAGTTAGTGTTCAGTATTTAAACAGTAATAAAAAAGTACAAAACTTTGCAGGTTCATAAGACATCTTGAAAGCCATGGACTTTTCTTTCATTTTAGGAAATGTGTGTTGTGGTGTGGATGCTTTGGTATGTATGTTATACTGATTGTGTTCTGGTGTGTGTATGTGTTATAATGTGCCTGAAGCAAAACAATAATTTATGAATCTGCAACCTTTTCCTTTATAAATCAAAAATATTAGCCCGGTAATTAGCAAAACAAATTTATTAGCCATAGAAACAAAAAAGGCACTAAAAATTATAGAATTCCATACACAATAGTGTGCAATAGGGAAAGAATCCACCACCTTTGAAGAAGAGAGCATAAATAAGTGTTCTTTACAATAAAGTAAAGAGAGAAGTGCCCGGGACATACATTCTTTTTCTTTAATTATTTTTTTTACATTTTTAGATTAATATAATTACAATGTTTCCACTTTCCCTTTCTTCTCTCCAAATTCTTCAATATACCCTCCTTCTATATATTAAAAATTATGACCTCTTTTTCATTCATTGCTGGTGTGTGGGCGTGTGTGTGTATTCCTAACTGTATGACCTGCTCAGACCGGAACTGGAGAAATTGAGAAAAGCACACCCGATGGCTACCAAGATGCACATCCTTTCTGGAGAATTGCCAGATGGAAACTCAATATGATACTTTTTGTATTCATTCTCTTCTCTGTAAAGCTCTTTTGCTGATTACTATGCCTTCCTGCGTTTTTAATTAAAATGTATTTATAAGGGTAGCACATGTATACCATGGTACCAGTGTGAAGGTCAGTATGTAACTTGTGGGAGCCGGTTGGTTATCTCCTTCCACCATGTGGGTCTCAGAGATCAAAATCAGGTCATCAGGTTCAACAAGGCTTTTACCCATGAAGGCATTTCACCAGCTCCCTGAATTGCTTAACCTATACATTTCTGCGGCTTTTTCCTCTTGTCCTTTATTACTCTTGGCTTTCTGTGATCTTCCATGGAGTCTACCCTCCTTGAGGGCTCAATTTTGACAAATTTAAAAGGGCCAATAGCTTACTCAAAAACTAAGTAGCCAGCATTTTTTTTAAATAAGTTCCTAGATTCTTTGAAAATTAACAGTTCTGAAAACTTTGAAGATTGATGACCTACCTGGTCACAGTTAGACTCATGCACAATTACCCATACTCCAAACTTTTTGAGATGCATGTTTTAGATTGTTAATTTTTGCATTCTTGCATCCCCATTATGTCTCTTTATTTCATAACTGTAAGTCTCTTAGCAATAAAACGAGCCAATTATTATTGTAAAGTCAAGTTATATCATGTTCTTCCCTTTCAAGTACTCTACAACTCTCGAGTCACATAGTTTGGCATTTACAAGAATTTCCCCCTTCTAACTCTTAAAAGAATCAGATTTTTAAACTTCCTCTCTCTTCTTTAACTTCAGTTTGCAAGACAACTAATTCCTTACTGAATTCAGCTCCTGTTTTTAACCCCTGCTTAAAAGCATAGGACAAACAAATTCCATTTCTCAAGGTCACGTGAAGACCTGAACAGCCTCTTCTGATGAGAGCTTCTACCCCACAGGTTCAGGCTCCTTCCCTCATTTTATCTACACATTCATTAAGTCACTTCACCCTCCAGAATCAACAACACAGTGGAGGGTTCTGCATGAACATATGGAATTTTGTTATATTGGGTAGTTTTCCCCTTAATTTTAATTAAAATATTCTCTAAATTTAGAAGGAAGATCACTTTGTTTTTACTGTAAGGTAATGATGCTATGTAATGTAAATTAAAACAACAGTTTCCAGAGATTCTTCTATATAGCTGAATTATAGCTGAGCAAGAGGAAAAGATTATCTATCTGTCTATCTATCTATGTTGGGGGGTGTCTGTATGTGTGTGTGTGTTTGTGTCTGGGTGTCTGGGTGTGGATCTGTGTGTATGTGTGTCTGTGTATCTGTGTGTGTGTCTGTGTGTGCATCTGTGTGTGTCTCAGTGTGTGTCTGTGTGTGTATGTGTGTCTGCGTCTGTGTGTATGTATGTGTCTGTGTATGGGTCTGTGTCTGTGTCTATGTCTGTGTGGGTGTCTGTGTCTGTGTCCTGTGTATGTCCATGTCTGCATATGTGTATCTGTGTGTGTGTGTGTGTTTGTGTGTGTGTTTTTCTGTGTCTGTGGGGGTGAGGGCTGAGTGGATGTGCAGTGTAAGGGATTACTTTGACACTGAATTCAACTTAATACAATTTTAGATTGATAAGATAAATTACATTAATGATTCTTAAATTTGATATCTGGAGTATGAACATGAACATATTCTCTTTCTACCTCTATCTCTGTCTCCCTCTCTCTGTCTCTCTCTCTGTCTCTCTCTCTCTCTTTCTGTGTGTGTGTATGTGTGTGTGTGAGTGTGTGTGCACACCCTGGACATAGCATGAAGTATAGTACAATTTTCAACATAAGAAAATGAGGGTGAATTGAGCCTTAGACTTTTCAGGCAGCAAGAAACAGTCCACTTAATTTACTACTTTACCAAAATGTTCTTACTCTTCTTTATTTTTTTTAATTTTACTTGTTTCTTTTCCTTAGCAGTCTGTATGTAAAAAACAATGTTTATTTAATATTATATGCTTCCCTAGTTTCATAGCACTATTCTCAAAATGCTAAACACAAAGAATCAAAACAGTGCATATTTCATGAGGTTTAGTAAACTCAGGCAATAGAGAAAACAAATTTCACTAATATATAATTAATTTGTCTCATTGATTTATAGTGCTTTTGAAGCACAGAAATTCTATGATGATTCAGAATGCTTACTGTATGACTTTCAATAGGATTTTAGACATTTTAAAAAAATTTACTGACTTTGATTACACGTAGTGAAGATGTTACTTTGAGCTCCTGATGTAGAATTTATGATTCCGTAAAATGATTTGGGAAGTTGAGAGTCTGTTAGCTTTCTGGACCAATGTTTGTGGAGCACATTTCTGCTGAGAGACTACATTGTGAGCTAATAGCCTCTGACCTCAGCTGCGGAACACTGCAATTCAGATTGATCACCCCTATCCTTTTCTCTAACACAGTGAGGTAGATATTCATTTTTCTCTGCCTCTTTTTTCTATCTTTCTCTCTGTTACACATGTGCGTGCACGCACACACACACATGCACACACACGCACACACACACACCAAAGGAGATAGATAGATAGATAGATAGATAGATAGATAGATAGATAGATAGAT
>LOEQ01002035.1:2250-24001 GCA_001685075.1 Bramus lutescens | reverse complement strand
TGAGCTCCCATTAGATCAGCCCCATCGTCTCAGTGGGTGGGCACACCCCTCGCGATCCTGACTTCCTTGCTCATGATCTCCTATACAGAACACCGATTTTTTATTAATAAAGAATAATTAGATAAATACTTCACTATATGTTCTGTATATTGAGATCATCTAAAAGACCACCTTGCTTATTTCCCAGGGAAACAGAGAGGAAGGATATGCAGATCCCACGATGGCTGCTCAGGATGCAATGGTAACTAAGTCTGACTGTGCCCCTGACTAATAGAGTTTTTGATAGAGTGAATGGGGCTGATTTTGACTCCTTCCTAACTGTGTGATGTTGCAGGTCCTGTGGGAAGCTTGCCAGCAGAAGAGTGGGGAGCATAAAACCATGATGCAGATGATCCTATGCAACAAGAGCTACCCACAGCTCTGGCTGGGTAACTAGAAACAGGCTCTTCACAGCTCTTTAACCAATCAAGTAATGTACAAGTAACTAGGTTAAAAGAGGAACTGTCACTCAGCAACAGAGAATTATGTCTATACAGTATGCCTCATTTAATGGCACTGCTAAAGAATAAAACTCTACCACTAATTTTTTTCCAATAAGTGAATCTCACAGCTTTCACATACAGATTCTTAAAAATTACCCGTACCAGGTACTTTATATTGTGTCTTGAATAATCTCCAGTGAGCTTACTGTGTCCAGCTCCTGAGTCAAGGTCTTTGTTATAGATGTTGTGATTTATGAATATCCATAATACCTGCTGGTCTTTGAGATGTGGTCACATTAACCTACAAATGACTTCCTCCAAACTCTGCACCTTTCCTTTCCATTATTATTAAACAGATTAAATTATTATTAAACAGATTAAAGTCCTATCAATTTTAGCAACAGCCTGCTCTAATTCAACTATGCTTCTTTTATTTTATGTGAGTTAAAGGTTAACACTAACAATAACAATACATCTTACATCTAAGTTGAAATGGCTGAGAACTGAACATTGCCAAGGATAGGGCCAACTGAGTAAACTCTTTAAAAAGGTAATTTATTGAATGATATTTTATGTTAGTAAATGAATCTCTGAATGGTAATCTTCTGTTCCTCAAAGTCACTCTTCCAAACTCTATTCCTCAACATCACTCAGAAGATTTTTGTATTTAACTTTTGTATTTAAGCTCTAACAGAAAGTTTCCTGTTGACAAATGAATTTAGACTGTTGATTATATATGTCTTATGGAAATGCATCATAGACAATAATCATTCTGTGCCTTCCCTCCATCTAAATCAGTATTTGAGTCATTGAGTCCCAGTGGGGGTAACTATTGTTCCCCAGCTCAACAATAGCAAGTCTTTAGAGTCAAGGGTTCATGGAAGTTTTAGCATTTCATAAGATCCATACTTATTGCAAAGAGTAGTGATGTAGGAGGGTCATCTCTCTATGTGTTACTTTCATTGGTTAATAAAGAANCTTAAATGAATACAATTTGTGTGTTGTTATTTCGGGATATAAGCTAGCCATGCGGGAGCCGGGCGGGACGAAAAGCAGGCCTGCACTCCCCTATCACAACAGAGTAGATTCTTTGCCACAGTGGGTAGCAGCACTGAGAAATGCTTCAGGTCTGAACCTTTATATGTACAGTAAAATAGCCAAGGTTTAAGGTTTAAGTTTATGATATTTATAAAAATCTCTTTTGAGTTGATTAAATTTCTTGCAGTGTTCCAGGAATTTCAGAATATTTCTGGCCAAAGCCTGGTGGATGCCATCAATGACTGTTATGATGGCTACTTCCAGGAGCTGCTGGTTGCAATTGGTAAGCTGTATTTTTTTATGATGAACAACAGACCTTTCATTCCACAGTCAATACTGACCGGTTCTGACTGGATTAACTGTGCATGAGTAGGATTTATGAAGCATTTTTTTCTCCATGAAATTATTTGAAAGTTCAATAAACTCCAGGAAAGTCCATGAGCTAGTGGTTTGGTGCAATGAAATGGTAACCTGGAGACATTAATGAACTACTATAATTCCCTAAAATAGGCTCAACTTTTGTATGACAGAAGAGAATCTTCAAATGCCCTGTCTCAGGAAACAACTTGTCGCAGGTTTAAATCTATGTTAGGATCATTGACATCCATCCCCTTGTCAGGAACAGATAAATGCTAACAGTGTGACTATGTTCTTGTGTCCAAGTCAAATTTTCAAATTTTGCTTTTGATTTTATTATTTTATTATCTCTAATAAATTTTCTTTTAGGAAAAATTATATTATCAAAACCCCTAAATAGTTAATTAGCAGTGAGTTCCACAGGCATTCTTCCTGAATGTTATTTAAAATGATATGCCCACTGTAGAAAATGTCATTGCTCTTATTCATAGAGACTATTCCAGTGTTCATGTTTTACCATGTAGTCGTTACCCATACTTCATGAAAGGTACATGAAGAGTCATTGTGAAATGCTCCATAATAGGTTCAAAAGATGAACACTTCAATTGGTGCTGAATAAACCATTGTTGTGAGTTTTCCATTCCAAGAATGTCTTGATATAGAGTGGAGAGGTCACAACATTTTTATGAATTATCCAGTAAGCAAATATCCTATGAAAACGATTTGGTGGGTTTTATGAAACCCCTAAAGATAAGTAATGGAATTGGTTTTCACTATGAATGCATCTGAGAAAGAAATACATTTATATTCTGTCAAATTCCCAATAAATTTAATAGGCATTCATCACACTTCAGCTAATTAGCAACAGAGTTAGAATAGAACTCAAATTGTTGAAATCTCAAAACAGCCCAAACAGTGAGTATGAGGGGAACAGAGAGTGGATATCAGGAACACCAGGAAAGACTTAGCTGGTTCATTCCATCAATTAATATTGAATGTTTGCTTACTGTGTCTCTAATTGGGTACTTGAGGTAGAAGATCAAAGCAACAAAATAAAAATAACAACAGATGCCCAAGCCCCCTGGGAACTTGCCTTCTAGAAGCAACTTAAGATTAGTTATTAGGTATACTTCTTTCTGTAATGAAAGTTAGATAAAGATGAAGATCTCATGATCAAAACAATTACTTAAACTAAAGAAAAGCTAATAAGATTTTATTTTGAATAAACAATATAGCTCCTTTTTTATTACTTATGCATGCAATGAATCTATGTACTTTTTCAAATGTGACAATTTTTTGGTCTGCAGTCTCAACTGATATCCACAGGGACAACTGTTGGGAAAGCTCCAGGCTGTTTAAAGCCATGACAAGCTTAGTCAAATAATATCTGAAACTGGAGAAGAACACTTTACATTTGTTACAGCTTCTCCTTAAAGGACCTCTCATCTGGTTACAAATCTATAAGGAATCTGATGCCACTCAAAGAGCTCCTTGTCTAGATCAGTTTTAAAGACTATATGAATAGGCAGCATTTGGGAACATAAATAGATTGTATGTGTTAGCGTTTTAATATTTAACACAACTTTTTTTGTTTGTTTTTTGAGACAGGGTTTTTCTGCAGATTTGGAGCCTGTCCTGAAACTAGCTCTTGTAGAGCAGGCTGGCTTCAAACTCGCAGAGATCTGCCTGCCTCTGCCTCCCAAGTGCCGGCCTTAGAGGCATGTGCTACCGCCAACTGGTTTAGCACCACATTTTTTTTAATAGCAATAATGGTCATATGTTTATTTAAGATCATTTGTCATTTTAAAATACAGTGTTGACAGTGTGTATTTTTAGTAAAGTATGGCTCATGCTAACATTATTCTAAGTATTGAAATTGTAATGCAAGGCCATTATTCTGGAAGATTATAAATAAAAGTGTTCTATTTGTTCTTTTTCTCAACTTCTGAAGAATTACATCTTATTTAAATATCTTCCTTGCTCTCTACCTCTCTAGTTCGCTGTGTCCAGGACAAAGCAAGCTATTTTGCATATAAATTATACAGAGCAATCCATGTAAGTATAACATGTCTTAAAATTCATCTAAAATTAATATGTATTATTTTTATTTCAAACAAATTGTGTTTAAGTCAAAAGAAGTGAGTTAAATACCAAAGCAAAATTTATCAAATACAGATAAGTCACATAAGACATATGTGACATGAGTCATACAGCATAAACACATAAAACATAGGTACTTCAGGGTATATATCCTTCAAGCAGTTTAGAGTCTGAACATTTATATAAACCAATAATTCATATGCATTTGGAATATTCAAAGACCCTACATCACATATACGTAAACACAGAATATATGGCAGAAAATTCCTAATATTGTAAACTCACAGCCAACAAAAGACCAGTTATAATTTTTGAAGTTTGGAAACAAAATATCGGTACTTGTTTTTAGTGTACAAATACTTCATGTCAAAAAACTATAACATATCATTAAATAACAATGAAGCCTAGAGCTATTTTTTGTAAATAACTGATAGTGTTATCCATCTACTTGGTGTGATGTTCAATAGCACACACTGTAGTTGTTCATGCTCTGGTGTGGGATTCCGTGGCACACCCTGTACCAGTGCAATTTAAAGACACAAACACTTAAGCTCATCAGATAAGGGACCCTTTCTCCATCGTGTTCTGACCTTGTCTTAAAGAGGAAAAAGGATGGACTAGTGAGATGGGTCCATACCTCCATCTGAGATGGCTCTTGCTTCCGAGCCTGACAACCTGAGTTCAATCCCTGTCACCCACATGGTTCAAGGAACAACTCCAACTAGTTGACCTCTGACCTCCAAAGGTGTACTGTGGTATACACACACACATGTGCACACATACACGCACACCAATGCACACGTGTACATACACCCAAACACACAACACATGTACAAATACAAACCAACACACCTACACATACAACACACATAAACACACATATACCTACACATACATACTCATTAAAACACATACACACACAAACCAACACATATATACATTTATACACAAATAGAAACCAAAGCACATACACATACATAAACATATATGAACACATGCACATGCAATATATATATAAACACACACGTACACATGTACAAACATGCACATGAAAGACATATAACACACACAGACACACATAAAGAAACAGACACACATGAACACACAAATAATGTAATAAAAGTCTAAAGAAAATATCTTACATACATATATCACATACCATTGAAATAAAGAAACTTTTAGTAAATGTAATAGTATAGTGATTTGAACAAAGTATATAAATTTTTAATGATCAGAATGTATATTATTCATAAAGCAATTTATTTCTCAGTAGTATATATTATTTGTACAAAAGAATAGGTTTCATTATGACATTTTCATGCATGTAAGTAAAGTATTACCAAAAACATTTTACAGGCCAACTTCTTGATATTTCCCAGAATATTGGTGAATTATGCTAATAGTTAAGAACATTTTTATTATGTGTCTTGTACATAGGAGTTAAGTTATGCATCAGAATTTACATAGCCTCAGAAAGCAAGAAAACGATCATTGTAGCTTCTTTGCATTGTGCAAAATAGCATCTTGAGCGATGGTGTAAGATAATTCAATAATTCCTCTCCAATGAGCCATGACAGTGCTGCCAGACTAAAGCTTCCCTTGTGAATTACCCTGGGCAAATAATCATTTTTTTTTATTCCAGCTATGTCCTGATTAGGTGAAATTCATTCTAATGACTTATAAATTAAATCATAACCCTATATGTTCTAGGTAGAAAAAAATCTTATATTGATATAGTTTGCTGTTATAGTCGATTACATATAAGTAATCAAAAATACTTGGCCAATTAAGTCTAGCTTCTTATTTGCTAACTCTTACATCTTAATTTAACCCATTTCTATTAATCTGTATATCGCCACAAGGCTGTGGCTTTCCAGGTAAAATTTCCACATGTCTTACTCTGGTGGAAGATCTATGGCATCTCACTGATTCTGCTTTCTTCCTTCCAGAATTCAGTTCCATCTTCCCCATGTATCTAAGTTCTTCCCTATCAAGAGGCTATGGCAATTTCTTTATTAACCAATGAAAGCAACACATAGACAGAGGATTGCCTATTCATTTCCCCTTTTCTGTTTAAACAAAAAGCAAGGCTTTAACTTTAACACAGCAAAACTACATATAACAAAGCAGGTATCAAACAAGAGCTATTTTTACAATATTTATATATATATTTTATCTTTTATCGTAACTAAGGAAAACTATTACTATAACTATAAATTCTTCAACTCTATCAAGACTCCAGAAGGATATAATATTACCTAAGTAAACAGGAGGTGCATTGTAAGCAACTTCCATTACTCTAGAATTGACAGCTATATCTCGCTGCCTGGACAGTCACCCAAAGTTTTCTGTATCATTTGGGGCATTCATCTTCAGGACTACCAGGCCCATGGTATCCAACAAACTTTTTCATGAAGAAGGAAATTTCAAAGACCGTTCAGTCACTTTCTTCTGTATCCTACAGAAAATCAGCAGACTCTTTCATGAAGCAAGAACCCCTAAGGATTATCTCACGTTTATACAAGTTCAGCAGTCATTTTTCTGTGGGTCCTGCATGTCCAGGCAAGAGCACTTTCTTGCCCAAATGGCTAACCAACTTCAAAAGGAGCCTCTTTGATACCTGTTTTTCTCTTGAAGTAGATTGGTGCTGCTAAGAGCAGATGTGTCTCACTGTAATAAAAGTCATAAGTTCTTAAACATTTTAAAATGCCATATTCTGGAGGTCTCTGAAAGATTTGAAGAATACCTATTTAACTGAAACATCTCTATACATCTAGAAAATCTAACTAACATGACTGCAAGCTTGACTATTACAGATGATTATCTGTTAACCTATATTTCCTAATTATACATTACATTTTTAAATGAGCTACACAAACACAATACCTTAACCAAAATCAGAAATACACACACACATGCACACACACGCGCACACACACACATATATATAACAAAATTGACTTTAAATTTGTATCAATAAACCAAGATTCATACCAATGCAAATTATTCATATCTATATCATATCCCCCTTTAAATTGTGAGATGGAGCATTTGAGTGCGGTTTGCGAGCAGAGTGCTACAGCTTGATTGGTGGTGGCATGGACTGGCTGTGTGCCCAGATGTAGGGCGGTGCACATGGATCAGAGGTACAAGCATGCTGGACTGGGCAAGGCAAGCAGACAATGCCATATTACTCCTAGCAATGATGCAGCTTAAGTTTTAAGAAGCACTTAGTATTGTAAGACGTGTTCCTGGACAGTAAAGAATTACAGATTCACAACAGGACATAAACGACCTCTAAAAGGGTCACAATGTTGGACAAAATTCTTATATGAAGAGCTGGAATATCAAATAAGTATTAGCAATCTGTTTATTTTCCCCTGAAACTTTGTCATAAAAAACTTCAAATGACTGGCATTTTAAAAATAAAAACTTGGTCAGATAATATGTTTTAAACATTTCAAATCATAAATTCTTTTTTGTTTTAATCAACACTCAAAACATTCTTGAATAAAAGCTAGATTACTAAAGGAAACCAGCCTACAAACCACAATCCCAGAGAACTTCGACAACAATGAGGATACTAAGAGAGACATACATAGATCTAATCTACATTCGAAGTAGAAAAAGACAAGATCTCCTGAGTAATTTGGGAACATGGGGACCTTGTGGGAGGATTGAATGGGGGGAAGGGAGAGGCAGGGAGGAGAGCAGAGAAAAATGTAGAGCTCAATACAAATCAATTTTAAAAATGAAAAAAAAAACCTAGATTATGCTGACTGACCACCAGATGTCAGCATTATTCCATTTCAAGATATTAGAACCATCCCTGAGGCTAGGCCTCAGACATCCCCCAGCTGTGGTTTTGGAGGCATGAAGACCTGCAAGCAAATTGCTACTGAAAAGAAAGTCTTAGATGTTGGACAGACCTTTAAAGTTCTGTTTTCTCTACCCAACTTTCTTCACCTTTTAGGACTTCGGCTTCCATAATAAAACTGTCATCAGGATTCTAATCGCTAGAAGTGAAATAGACCTAATGACCATACGGAAACGTTACAAAGAGAGATTTGGGAAATCCTTGTTTCATGATATCAAAGTAAGTGTTCTCTTCATGTTTGACTTAAACTCACATTTTGTTCTTTCTGAACCGTAAACAAAAGCTTTAATTTAATCAGCTTGATGCTGGGATCTAGAAAACTACATATCTGACAAGGATGGTTGACTCTAAGAAACCAGACACAGTGTTCAATGCTTTAACAAATAAATCTTAACCTGCGAAGTCATTGCACCTTGAAAGTAAAACCTTTCCTTCTTTGCTTTTAATAGTCACTCCCCATGACTGCTCTTAAAGGATTCAGTTCTCACATGAATACACATGGCCAACTGGATGTGGCCTTTCCCCTGTATTTATAGCTGCAAACTTCACACTAGAATTACTGAGGATGAAACAGGAAGATCAAGACTTCCATGTCAACCCTCAGCTTAAATTCAAGTCGAGACTAGGACAGGCTCCTTGAAACCTTGTCCCAAAACACAAACAAACAAGCAAACAAAAAACAATGAGGATGAGAGAGATTATCTTTTGCTACAAAAACGCTTTAACTGTAAAAAGTATTCCTAACTCACTGTCACATTCCTCATATCATCATAGAAGGCAAGACTGTTAGCAAATACCATCAGCTGCTATTCTGAAGAACTTCATAAGTGAATGTGTTAAGCTCTACATGACCAACCACTTCACCAAGCAAAGGGCAGGAAAATAAAAGTTCAAAACTAAACAAATCAATGTCTTATTCTGATATTTCAAAACTTTCATTAAATGTTTTCTAAAACTTGGCAAAAATGGAAAGATATGAGTTATCTAGGTAATCTGAGTGCTCAGTATAAAAATAAAAATGCTTACTTTTTTCCTCCAAAAAATCAGAAAGATTTCCAGGAAGGAGAGAATGGAGCACCAGAATGCACACAGTACCTAAGACTATGTCTTAATTTATACTTTGTACATTCACATTGCTTTCTAATGTAATTTGAAAGTCACAAGAAAGAACATTTTAGCTCCTTGAATTTTTCAAGATATGATTTAACATCTCAAATATTATAGCCACAAAAGCCAGAAGGTTTTCTAGGACTTTGTAGGAGCCAACATGATTCTAAGAAATTGACAAATCAGTTAAAATCAAGCTTATTCTTTTTTAATCTTTGATAAAATGTTCCTTATATCTACCTTAGAAATCCAGAGCTACGAGTGACGATGCACACATACCATTGAGAAATAATTAGAACTAGAATAGTGAATAAGCAAATGCACATACACTACTTGTCATGATTCCCAGCTGTCTCAATGACAAGTTGTAATAATACAATGCTACTATGAACTTGTGAATCTTAGTTACACAAAATCATGTAAAATTGCACAGCATTGTGTAAAAGATCACTAATATGCTAAGTGATTTTTATGAAAATGTATTCTATAATGACATTAGTTCAACCATCTCTACTAGAATATTTAGAAATGGTGGAAGAATATAAAAGGAGACCAAAATTATCCTAATTCTCTAGGGTAGACACCCAGTATTGAAATTTTTTGTGGGCCCTGCTATGACTGGAAAACATGTGCTTCCTCAGATCTCTACATTGAAACTATAATTCTACAGAGAAGGTGTTAAGAGTGTGACCTTTGAGAGTTAAGTCATGAAAGTGGAACCCATGAACAGTTATTTTCCTTACTGGATAAAGAAAATGCCGGGATGTTACTTTGTCCCTTTTTCCATGTCAAGCTGGAGTCTATGAAGAAGTATGCTCTCAGTGACAAAAAAATGTGTTGTCACCTAGATTTTCTATTTAGCATAGATTTACAATATCTTAAGCCACCTCATTTATGGAAGCCCTAGGGGACTAATGTAGCCACTGTTGATCTTTCTCAAAAGTGCATAAAGAATAATATTTTGCTGTCAAGCAAATGATTTTATTAAACCGGGACATCCCCTTGTATAAAACATACTATGAAGTAGTAAAATGATCTTACATGATTACCTATTGCTTTTCAAGTTCTCATTGATATGTATAATGTTTCATTGATATGTAACATTATGGTGCATATGTGTTTATAGATCTCTGTGCTCATCCATAATTGACAAGAATTTTAAAATGCATTTCTTTATATGGGATTCCTGAATTAAAGAGTATAAATATTTTCATATCTTTTGAAACACATTGGCAATGTCCAGAAACCATCAATTATTGTATTAATATTAGGGTACCAATTCCTAAAGCAGAAGAGAAGATTCATTTTACCATGTTATTGTGATTACAAATCAACATTAAAGTTCCATCAGTTTTACATAAAACATATTGTACTGAATATAAACACAGCATTATTTTGATGAATTTTCCTTTGAATAGGGCTCAAAAAATCTTTAGACAAAAACATAAAACATTTTGTGAAAAATAACAGTCCACAAATTTAACACATGGCAAATAGAGGAATTGCAGCTGGTATTTTTAAGGATGGAGAGATTTGATTTCAAGTGCCTGTATTTTTTTTTTCTTTTCAGTATTTTGCTTCAGGGCACTATGAGAAAGCACTGCTTGCCATCTGTGCTGGCGATGTGGAAGACTACTAAAATAAGTAAAAATGGGAGGGCTCATGGGTCTTGCAACCCTCTTTACACCTAGGATACAGACTGTGGAACCTGTGCTGTTATTAACACTGAAATACAACCATAGAATCATATTTCTCTTCTATCTCTAAAATTATTCTGAGAAAAAAAACCTACTGTTCAAAATATGTAATCCTGGATTTGTACCCCTCCCTCAACCAGTAATTAATTAAATTTCATGTGGTGGAATAAGAAAAGCATTGCATTGGAGTAGATTTCTTTTAGTAGTGACCCAGTTCCTACCACAGGAAAGTCTGCTCATGACTGTCTTTAGTATCAGTCTGAAACCTATAAAATTGAATTGTGTGACCACTGTCAGCATGTGACCACCCTCAGCATGTGAACACCCTCAGCATGTGCCCACTCTCACGGGAACTGCCTGGACTCTTGGACAAGCCCAGTAAAGCTGAGGTAAGGCCCAAAAACAGCCGTTAACTTGAAATACCCAAAAGTAAAGTGTACCAAGAGGTATACTTATTGGATTAATTAGTTATACTTATTAATTCGATTGGATAGAAAAACAAGGGTTCATGTGCATCTCTGTGTTTACCTTGATTGTGCTAAAGTCACTCCAGTAAGATAATTAAAAATACTTTTAAAAAATTATTTCTTTAATTTTTGGAGGAAGGGTAGATGGGCACATGTACCATGGCATATGTGCTCACCAGATTGTCTCTCAACTCATGGCCTCTTTTTCTTTAATTGTTGTTGTTTTGTGTGTGTCCAAAATATGTAATACAGTCTACTCAGTCTATACAATGTTACTTGCAGATATATGAGATGAAGTCTAACCACTTGGCATTGGATGGCCAGCTGGGAAGCTCTTCCCAGGAGAAGCCAATTTCTACTGTTCTCAACATTAATTAGTTGCCTACAGTCTTTTTCTAGGGCTGTGCCCTCATGAGATTTTTTCCCTTTCATGTTTGCATGTCAACTAGTGTCCTTCTTGTTCAGATTTTTTTGGACAGGCATGTTGACAGGATTTCATGTATGCATCTTCTGACATTTCAAAGAGACACAATAGCACAGAAAACTTCTTGATCCTCTGGTACTTACAATCTTTCTGTTCATCTTCTGTAATGATCTCAAAGTCTCAGATGCAGGAAATGTGTTGTAGATGTGTCAGATGGGGCTGTGTACCATATAATCACTAATTCCTGTATTTCGATAGATTGTGATTTTCTGCAAGAGTCTCTGTTGAAAAGATATTTCTTTGGCAAGGGTGAGGTCTACACTTGTATATGAAAATTTGAAGGTAGGAACAACAGATGATATTTGTCTTTCTGGGCCTGGGTTATGTCACTCAATATGATCCTTTCTAATTTCATCTATTTATATACAAATTATGTAATATAATTTTTATGAAGATAGACAGTATTTTATAATAAACACAAATATGTTTTCATTATCTGTATATCAATTGAAAGTCATTTAAGCTGTTTTCATTTCTGACTGCTGCGAATAGTGCAGCAATGAACATGGATGGCTAAGGAATAACTGTGGAGTACACCATGGAGTCCTTTGGGCATATACTGAGAAGGCATAAAACTAGCTCAGGTGGAAGATTTATTTTTAGCTTCAGGGGTTCTTCAAACTTATTTCTGGGGTGGCTATGACAGTTTGCATTTAACCTGGCCTTCCTTTTCACTCAGTTGATTGTTGTGTTCTTAAGCTGTGTGGAAGCATTTTAGGTTTATAAAGTCCCATTTATGGATTGTTGACCTTAATTCCTGGTCAAATGGGCTCCTGTTCAGAAAGTCCTTTCCTACTCCCATATTCTATATGATATTCCCTGTTTTATTCCTGTAGTTTTTATAACTATACACAGATAGATTTTCTATATACATACCACAAACATATATAGAAAGAGAACATGGATACCTCTAATTCAAAATACTCTCAAAAAGAAATGTCTAGTCATAAACCTAACCAAATATGTGAAATATTTCCACAATAAAAATTTTAATTTTTGAAGGAATTTAGAGAGAACACTAGAAAATGAAAAGACATTCCATGCTTGTTAATTGGTAGAAGTAAAACTACAGAAATGACTATTCTACTAAAATCCCTTTACAGATTCACTGCAATTCCAGTGAAAATCTGACATTCTTCACAGTAATACAAAAATTATCCTAAAATTCACAAGGAACAATGCACCCCAAATACCTAAAACAGCCCTTAACAAACGAACAATGTTAGAGATACTAACACGATAGGCTTCCACACATATTAGAGCCAGAGCAATAAAAGCAAATATGATACAAACCCAAAAATAGACATGAAGGCCAATAGGACAGAATCAAAGACCCAAATGTGACTACACATTATGTATGCTATAGCTATCCAATTCAATCAAGCTGCCAAAAAACATACACTAAAGACAAGTTAGCATCTTCAACAAACGGTTCTGGGAAACCGGATGCCCACTTGTAGAATGAAGTCAGACCTGCTTCTATCACCTTGCACTAATTTTAAGTGTCTCAAAGACCTAAATGTGAAACATGAAAGTATTAGAAGAAAATACAGGCCGTACTCTACATAATCTGGGTGTAAGAATGGAGTTTATGAATAGGACCCCATGTACCCAGGAATTGAGACCAGCAATCGACAAGTGAGACTTCATAAAACTAAGAAGATTCTATATAACTAAAGAAACAATCGTTGAATGAAGAAGCACACTCAATGAGAAAGAATCTTTACTAGCTGCCCATCTTATAGAGGTTTAATATAAAAAGAGACTGTGTGTTGTTTTCCTGGCCACCCTGACCCAAATAATCACACAGAAACTACATTGATTATAACACTGTTTTGCCTATGGCTCAGGCATATTTCTAGATAGATCTTATATCTTAAATTAATCCATTTCTATTAATCTATGTAACAACATGAGACTGTGGCCAATTGATAAGGTTCCAGAATCTTTCTCAATCATCAGCTACATGGCATCCCAGACTCTGTCTTTCTCCCTGCATGCAGTTTAGTTTTCCCACCTAGCTCTGTTCTGCCCTGCCAAAATCAGCTTATTTATTAACCAATGGTAATAAAACATATTCACAGCATACAGAGGGGAACCCCACATCAATATATAGAATATACAAATAATTTAAAAACATCCCCCCAAAAAACAAAACAATGCAATAGCTGGGCTTGGGTTCTAAAGAGAGTTCTCAAAAGGAGAAATAAAAATGGTTAAGAAATATCTCAATTTATATTTGTTATCAATAGCAATTAGTGAAATAAAACAACTTTGAGAATCTTATTTTCCTTGCTGTTATCATCTTTTTTGTTAATTTTTTTGAGCTCTACACTTTTCTCTGTTCCCTTCCCTGCCTCTCCCTCCCCTTCAAACATCCCCCAAGGTCTTCATTGTCTCATTGTTGTCTAAGTTCTCTGGAATTGTGATTTGTAGGCTGTTTTTTTTCTTTATCTTAAAAAAAAAACACTTATGAGTGAGTACATGTGATAATTGTCTTTCTGGGTCTGAGTTACCTTACTCAAACTGATGTTTTCTAGCTTTATCCATTTTCCTGCAAAAGTCAAGATGTCATTATGTTTTCTGCTGTGTAGTACTCCATTATGTAAATGTACCATATTTTCATTATCCATTCTTTGGTTGAGGGGCATTTAGGTTGTTTCCAGGTTCTTGCTATGACAAATAATGCTGCTATGAACATAGGTGAGTACATATCCTTGTGGCACGATTGAGCATCCAAAAGATGGAAGAGAGACTCTCAAGTGTTTAAGATACAATAGAGGAAATAGACTCAGAAGTCAAAGAAAACAATGAATTTAACAAGAGTTTAAATCAAAATATCCAGGAAATTTGGGACACCATAAAAAGGCCAAACCTAAGAATAATAGGTATAGAAGAAGTTCAACTCAAAAGTGGAACCTCTTTGGTGCTCAACATTCTTTTGGGAATAGATTGGTGCTGTCAGAAGTAATCATATCTCATGTCAAAAGAACCCTAAGTTTTTTAAATGCCATGTTCCACAGATCCTTGAAGTGGTTGAAGATTACCTATCTAGACAGAATATAATCTCTATGTTTCTAAAGAACCTAATTGCTCTGACTATATGTATAACAAACATGAACAACTATTGTCATATAATGATTAATACCTGTATAACTTAAAGACTAAAACTTCATGTCAGAATATTAAATAATCTGTTAACAAATGTGCAACAACTGAGGACAATGACCTAAAAATATAAACAATATATAAGTATCTTGATCAGGGATAGGAGTAATATATAATGCAGTATGAAAATATATCCTAAAAGTTGTATCATATACAAAATGTCCCAAACAGAGATAATAACATACATATAAACAATCTGACAGAATAACTTTGCATAAGTGCACAAATAATGTAAACAAAAATAGCAAATATAATTTGAACTTGTATCAATATACAATAACTATACAAATGTGAGATAAATTATCCATAAATAATAGCTGACAAGTATTCACTCTATTATCCATTATTATTATCTCTCTTTTTTAAACATAATTTTCACCACAACCCTCTATCTAGTACAAGTAATAATCAACAACCCCTAAACAGTGTTCCCAACCCTAAGGACAAACTTTTAGGGGATAGGGGGTTGTGTCCTCTAGAATTGCTTCCTGCTGTCATGTGGGTGATGTTCTCTTAATAGGATCCTGCAAAAATTAAAAGGTGGTTAAGTTCCAAAACTACTGTCTAGTATAGTAGCAAACAATTTCTGAGCAGTCAATAGGTTTTTTTTTTTTGAGGTTCTATTTGGAGTTCTGGCCAGAACATCATGAGAAGGTGCACAATTTAAGCAGCTGGTACCTGCCCCCCTCCAAAAAAAAAAACTGGTCTTATAATAGCACTGTCAGCATCACAATGTCATCTCAATTAGGTGGAGTTGTTGTTCCGGGGCCCCATCTTCTTCCTGGAAACTTCAAAGATTACTGCAGAAAAAGAATCTGTAGGAAAATCTATTGTTCATTGCTGAAAACTTAAACATCATTCATATAAACATATATGCAATAAAGAACATGATATAGACAAAATAGGCATAGAGAAAGTAAAATTTTTCCTAAAGTCTTCCTTCTGCCCCACACCAGATGGCTCCCGAAATGAGACAGAAACACACTGAATATTCCTTTTAACAAGCTTGGATTTAGAGAATTACAGGCCCATTGTCCAACTCCAAAACCAGGAGAATATATTAACATTTGTGTGTATGTGTGTAAATGTAGGTATGACCCATACCTGCATTCATAGACCACATTCTGTTTTCCAGATGCTCCTTAGTAGCTAGCTATTTTTCCTTCTGTCAACATTCAAACATCCCACAGTCTCTTGAATTTTTGGTGATGTGTATTTTCCTGTAAAGATAAGAGCAGAACCCTGCCCTAACTCTTATGAGCTTTTCTTACCACCTGTATGGTTGTCATCATTGTGGATGAGCTGTCATTCATCTTTTTCAAGAGGTTTCTCCTTTTCAAAGTGAATCTATATTAATTTTGATGGCATCCATAATTTTGCTTCTCCTGTGGAAACAAGAGCAAAACCCTTTGCCAAACATAGCATATCTCCTGGTTTCCATTGTGAGGTCAACACATCCTTGAAATATACTGGTTGATTCTATTCAGAAGTTTATTCCATTATCCAAATACCTCTTTGCTGCCGCTTTTCCTTTCTTATTAAGGTTAAGAAAATTCAAGGTTAATAAAGCATTATGTAATCCATTTCTGGGGGTATTTTCCATCATTTTCTGTTTGTTCAACATATCCTTTATAGTACTATTTGACCTTTCTATATCTGCTTGACCTGTAGGATTATTTGGTATACCTGTAATGTGCTTTATATTATAATAAGCAAAAAAAAAACCTGTTTAATTTTCTTAGATACATATGCCAAACCATTGTCTGTCTTTATTTGTTCAGGTATACCCATGATGGCCATAACATCCAATAAATGTGTGATTACTGAATTAGCCTTTTCTGAGCTCAAGGCAGTTGATCATTGAAAGCCTGAATACATGTCTATGATGTGTTGTACATATTTTAATTTACAAAATTGTGTAAAGTGGAACACATCCATCTGCCGGATTTCATTCCTTTGAATACCCTTAAGGTTACTCCCTGCAGGTAATGGTGTTTGATTATAGAAAGAGTGAGTAGGACATCCCTTTATCATCTCCTTAGCTTATTGCCATGCATTAGAAAACTCTTTCTCTAAACTTTTGCTATTGACATGACTTTTTTATGAAATTCAAAAGCCTGCAACACACTTCCAATGAAAAATTGATAAATTACTGTATTACCTTGTGCTAGAAGATGTGGCAGACCCATATGGGTTTGAATGTGTGTTATGTATATAGGACAAAGCCTATTCCTGATTATGTCTTGCATCTTGATAAATAATGAAGTCAATTCCATATCATCTGGTATAAATTCAACAGCTTCAATATGCAAAACAAGTCTTTTTATATATTTTGAATCAGTAACTATATTGAGAGGTTCTTTAAAATCCCTTAGTAGTGTAATAATAGCAAATAATTCTGCCTTCTGGACAAAATTATAAGGGATTTGTTCCACCTTACTTAACTCATCTGATTGATAACCTGCCTTACCTGATTTATTTTCATCACTATAAAATGTACAAGCTCCAGTTATTGGTGCATCACGTACAATTCAGGAAAGAATCCAAGAATTTCTCTTTATGAGGTTAAGTCTATCGCTTTTGGGATAATTATTATTAATTTCTCCAAAAGAAATTTAACACAAGCCCTTTGCTAGGGTTCATTGTCTTCCCATAACTTTTTTTATTTCTTCAGCAGTAAAGGGCACTATAATCTCATCTGGATTTATACTTGCTAATTGACCTTTTATAGTTAATTTACCTTTTATAGTTAATTATATTATTTTATAGTTAATTATTAATTATAGCTAATTTACCTTTTATACTTAATTCAGAATCTTTTCCACTTAAGTTTTTAATTTTTTACTTGTTTTATGTGGTAAAAGGATCCTTTCTAAGATAATATCATCTCTGTATTAAGATTCCTGTAGGAGGAATTCTGGAAGGCAATATGACTAGAATGCAACTAAGATTTGGATTCATCCTATCCATATGGACCTCCTATAATTTCTCAACAATCATCAATTCCTTTTCCACTTCAGCGGTTAATTCTCTAGGACTATTAAAGTTTTTGTCACCATCTGAGGTTTTATTTAAATGATTTATCACATGGGGTATTATCCCAACAGCCGGTCATAGACTTGAAGTGTCTCCCAATAATCTTTGAAAGCCATTAAATGTCCACAATCAGTCTCTCTTAATTTGCACCTTTTGTGTTCTAATTTTCTGCAAACCTATTTTGTAACCTAGGTAATTAACAGAATCTCCTCTTTGAATCTTTTCAGGAACAATTTGTAATCCCCATATAGGCAAGACTCTTTCCTTCTTCAAACATCCTTTCTAAAGTATCTGTATTTGAATCAGAAAACAAAATGTCATCCATGTAATGGTAGATTATAGACTTAGGAAGTTGCTTACATATTATTTCCAATGGCTGGCTGACAAAGTATTGGCACAGGGTGGGACTATTGAGCATTCCTTTTGGGAGGATGGTCCATTGATATCTCCTAGTAGACAGAATTATTATAAGTAAGCAATGTGAAGGCAACCTTTCCTCTATCCTTTTCTGGTAAAGGTATAGTGAAGAAACAATCCTTTAAATCAATAACTATGAGGGGGCATTCCTTTGGTAACAGAGAATGCAGAGGAATTACAGATTGTAGAGGGCCCATGGGTTGAATTACCTTGTTGACAGCTCTCAGATCTGTCACCATTCTCCATTTTCCAGATTTCTTTTTTTAACAACAAATACAGGAGAATTAAAAGGGCTGGTCGATTCTTCTATATGTCAAGCATCCAGTTGCTCTTGTACCAATTGTTATAAAGCCTGCAACTTTTCCTCAGCTAGAGGCAACTGCTTAACCCATATTGGTTTCTCAGTTAACCATTTTAAAGGTAGGGCTGTTGGTACCTCTGAAAGTTTACAATTGCTTTGCATACTTGCACAGCCCGAATGACTGGTGTCCATTGTCTATAATATCTTCTAATATTTTCCTCAGAAACATAAATTCTTGGGGCTGCAGGAAAGTCAGTCTGGGTATTCCATTACTGCAATTGGTTATGACCCTACAAGTTAACTTCAATATTGGCTATATACAGCCTCAGCCTTCCTATTTGCCCTTCTGTTCCTATGCATTCAACTCATCTCATGCTTTGTTTTTATGAGAGATAGGGTTCCAATTACCAGGAACTGAACATCTACCTCTTGAAGAGGCCAATTCAGATGTCAAGATTCTGCATCTGTTTCAAGTAAGCCTTCAATAAAATTGACATTTATACAAACTCTTAGCTTTGGTCTTTGATCATTTATGGAAGTCTGCCAGAATATACATTTTCTCTGTCCTACTCATCCTCCATATTTATCCCATCATTCAGACCAGTATTGTTAATGGCAGGCATTGGATTATTTAAATTTAGGACCACTCTGTGTAAGAGGTGTCATTGACCCTTACTGACCTGGTGTAACATCTTGGGGGCCTGCATGGTGTTTCCCAATGGTATCAGGTTGCCTTGTCTATCTTTCATTGACCTACATTCATTGGTCCAATGTCAGCCTTTGCCAAACCTCCTACACATACCTGAAGACTGAGAGCTCCTATTTTTGCCATTCCATGAGGAGACATTATTCTCAGAAATCCATTGGCTACAGTCCCTTCTAAGATGTCCATTTCTACCACAATTAAAACATTTTGGTATTTTGATTCTTCTCTTATCATTGGAAATTGGTTCTCATACCCAAATTTCAGTACCATAGTCAAGTGTCTCAACATTCATTATACACAAGACCCATTTATCCATGGGTGTTTATCTGATCTTTAAAGGCCCAAGAATCTGCTTGCATTCTATGTTGGCATTTTTATAAGCCAAAGATTCAATTATTATATGTCTAGCTTCTGAGTCAGTTACCCCTATTTGTTCAGCCCTAGTTATTCTTTGCAAAATGTCACTAAAAGGTTCTCTCTGACCCTGTTTAACCCTAAGATATGATTCAAATCTATTTCCTAGTTCCTGAATCCTACCCCAGGCTTTTAAAGTTGCTGTGCTACATAGGGACAAGGTGTGTTCATCATAAAGAGCATGATCCTGAGGATCAGAGTACAGTCCTTTGCCCAGAATTTGATCTAGGGAAATCTCAAGTCTTTTTGCTTTTCCTTGTTGCTCTAAAATTCTTGCCTCTTCATTAAAAAAGCACCTCTAAAGTAATTTGGCCCACTTTCTATGACTGCTGAGATTAACTGAGTCCAATCTTGATGTGTTGCTTTGCTACTAAAAGCCCACGTTTTGACTATTTCCCTAACAAAGGATGAATGCAGTCCATAAGCTACAATTGCTTGTTTAATTTCCTTTAAATCAGCCATATGTATGGGCTCTCATATATATTCTTTGGCAACATTAGGGTACTTGGGGCCAGATATTTTTTAAGATGTTATTACTGAAAGGCAAGAAGAACTCTGGGGAAGCTATCCCAGAGATTTTTACATACTAAGGTTAAATTTTTCCTTTTTAACTTTTGTTCCTGATCATCAAATTTGATAATTTCCTCAGCCTTTCCAAATCTGTTTACCACTACCTCTTGTAATGTTTGGATCTCCTGTCCAATGTTCTGCTCTAATGCCCTCATTGAGGATTCCAAGGTATGTAGTCGGTCCAGTAGAGATAATGTCACATCCTTGGACATAATCTTTATAGTACACATATTACCTTCCTGGAGAGACATTCTATCAGTCAAACTGTCATACCCCTTTGACAGATTGTAATTAATACATTCAACAGAGCAAATTCTCTCAAATAATGTTTCAGCTCCCACTGTCAATGATTGGGTTTTATGTGCCAAATTGGCTATTTCCTTCACCAGAGTGCTAAATCTTCCTTTAAATAAATTACTATCAGTCTGTACCATTTCCAAAAGTACCTCAGTTGACCGAGTTTTGTTAGTTAAATTGTTCATATCATCCTTCAGATTTCTGACCTCTTTTTCGAAAAGCTTGGTACCAGTCTATACAATTTCTAAAAGTACCTCAGCTGACTAAGTTTTGTTAGTTAAAGTGGTCATATCCTTCTTCAGATTTCCAACCTCTTTCTTGAGAAGCCTGGAATCAGTCTGTAAAGACTGTACCATTTCTAAAAATGCCTCATTCTTAGCCCTATTATCAAACCATGTTTTTAAGAAAAAAAAATTGAGGACAAGACTAATCCCCAGAATCAAAAATAGTGATGTATAAATGAAATCATATAAGTCTTGTAAAACCTTGCACATGGTGTAAGTAAAGAGGCTATTGAAAGCTTGGACGTTTAGGTTGTGTGACATATTGCGTTTCTTAAATTAGCAACTTATGATATATTCTGGATATTAAAACTTACCTGTGGTTTAATTAGCTGAGTTAGGTGCAATAACCATCATCTGTCAGTAGTTGTCATGGGCCAGGTACAAAACAAACCCAGCTGGCCCCACCATCACACATGAAGTCACATGACTGGTCTGAATCTGAATTAGGCACAAAATGCTAAAAGATATGCTGAGGGTCTGCAAGGTCCCTGGCCAGCAAGGGGCCCTGATTCTGTACCAGATGATCCATCAGAGGGGTGAGTGTGTTCCTGACCAGATGGCAGGGCCGTGGAAAGGGAGCACAAACATTCCTCAACCCCCTAAAATAGCTAGTCATTCTGCAAGGGCTTCTCATCCAGCTACTACCTCTCTCTTCCCATCCCATCCCAGCTTGCACCCAGGCTCCCCTTCCCATCTTCAGGGCCAAAAGATCTCTCAGTTCAGCCTGTTTTGGGACTGGGATAGGGTGGTGAGAGCAACGGGGTGGGAGTTCCTTTGTTTAACTAAGTCTGCAGGCAGCAAGCTAGCCCTTTTGTCTGCAAGGTCCCTGGACAGCAAAGGGTGATGATCCTATACCAGAAGATCCATTGGAGAACATTTGAAGGAAGAGATGGGGAGGTGCCAATGCAAGAATTCCTCCAACAATCTGAAAAACAACATGATAACACCA
>LOEQ01002034.1:211171-223565 GCA_001685075.1 Bramus lutescens | reverse complement strand
CAGGCCCGGGCCTGAGCCGGGAAGGCTCGTGGAGCCAGCGGTCCGGAGCCCGGCTATTTCTGAGAGGAGACCCGGAGGCCTAGTCCGGTTTTGGTGCGGCTTACTGAGTTTGGCCCGCAGCAGACTAAGTGGCGTCGCCTTCAGCGGTGCTACTGCCTTGCAGACTAGCAAGAGGAGTTGGGTCCACAGCTACACGCGGGCGTTTNTTCCAAGGGGCGAGGCGGTCGGTCTGGAGCGCCACTTTAAAGGCTCATCAATCTTAATCTAGGTTGCTCAAGTAATTATGCCCGAATCTCTTGTACGATTACAAGTGGATTTGGGTTTCTATTCCCCAGGCCCTCCTTTGTGTTTATTGGAGGGTCCGCGATAGTCGGCGCCTCCAGCCCCCGGGGCCCTCCTCGGATCCCCCCGCGCCCGCCCGCGGGTTCGAACCGCTCCCTTAACCCTTGCGCCTCCGCAGCGCGGCACCCGGCGCGGGTTTCCTCGTTCCCTCTCCAAAATGTTTTGTTGTTTTCACATTTGAAACAGTATCTTAAACAACTTGGGCTTGGCAAAAAGACAAACAAACAACATCCACCTAGGAAAGTTCATTCTAAACACCGACGAGCACGCTTTTTAGGTTTTTAGAAGTCTGACATTTGGAAAAAGACAATGGTCCAAAAACATTAAAGATGGCGAGCTGCTTCCTTCTCCTAAAAAGTAATTTAACATATCCAAACAATAAATGTTTAAAACTAGAAAAAAATAAAAAAGATCATGAGTGGAGTTAATCAAACTACTATACTCTCTGGTTTACTGAAATACAGCATGAATTTTACGAACAGCTCGGGAGCTTTTTAGCTGGGAACATATTTCTAAAACGGAACTGCGCTTCCTTTTGATTCTTCTCTAATTTTTCTATTGGGTTGAGATTTTCTCGGAGTTTATAAAAGGATTTCTTTAAGAAAGACACATCACGGAACATTCAACCTTAGATGCATGTCCACCCAACCCCTGCAAATCTCCAATTACAACTCCCATGTAGGAGGAGTGCAGGGCCTTTTTGTTGTAGCCTCAGGGGAGCAGAGCAGCCAGAGAGCGCAGTTAATCCACTGCAGCAATAGAGAAAGGGGATTAGCTTTAATCCCCTTCGGGGAGCCTCTGGATTTTAGGGATCCTATATTAAAATGTTTACATAAAGCACAATTACAAGCCAGCGTGTTTTCCATATGGTACCAAGTGATTTAGAAACCTAGGATCTTTTTCCAGAGTGTTTTGAAGGGCAGTATCCCTGGTGTTAGGAGATACTTATCTACCGACCTCATTTCTAGCGCCCCTCGCCCATCTCAGCACTATGGGTTCAACCTCCAGAACTTTGCTTGGTATTGTGAATTGGGAACTGACTGCAAACACACCCATTCCAATAGCTACCCTAATAATGAAAGAATAAATTACAATGATGTCCTCAGCACACACAGAACAGTAATGTTACAAAATGTACTCCTATTGTATTGGCACATATGATAACTTAAAACTCTACCATGAATAATGATAATTAAAAACAAACAAACAAAAAGCAAATGTTACTTCTTACATTGGCCATGGGTCCATGACTGCTTTTAGAGGCAGGCTTAGGGGTGCCACTTGCCATTGTTCTCGAACCAGAGCCGCCAGGCGTCAGAAAGGAGCCAAGAAGAGGTTTCTCTGAGGCCATGCTTCTTCCAAAGACAGTAAACTTCACCGTACACTGACGTGTCATAAGTATATATGCTCATGGAATATATTCTATTTCCAGACAGGGTTTCTTTGTGTAACAGCCCTGTTTGTTCTGGAACTTGTTTCATAGATAGCCTGCTCCTGCCTCCCAAGTGCTGGGACTAAAGGCTTGTGCCACCACACATAGCCACTGAATATATCTGAAAAGAAGGCCATTGAATATATTTTTAAAAGAATGCTAAATATTTGTGAGTTTGGATTGTGTTGCTGAAAAATCAAAACTCCAAGCCTAGAAATCAATAAAACCACATTAGCATCTCAACACAAGCTTACAGTTTACAGAAGTCTCTTTCCCATCTTCATTGCGGTCAAGGTCACACTATTCACAGAAACTGGGCCCCAGATGTCACAATGGTGTGCACCTGCGACAGAACCCTGTAAGGGAAGGGGAGTGGCGATTTGGGGGGCCCAAGTGACAAAGGACTAATTGTAGGATCAGGACCTTGGTAAAGGGATTTGTAGAATTTCATGACTCAAGAAGGAAGACCGTTGTACAGGAGATCTGATGGAATAGGCTAGCAGGGACTGGTTACTGTACTAACACTCCTTCAATACCAAGCTAAGGCTGTAAGGAAGCAGCATTTACCCACTTCAGCCAGGAGAGGGGGTGTTTAGTGTTTCTTGACCTTGCTATTGTCTGAGCTTAGATCAAATTATTAAGTTGTCTACTGTGACATCATAGATGATGGTGTTGTGTGATGTTTATGTTCAGCTCAAGAGCACCCTGGCTTAGCTGTGACCTCCAGAGCGGCTCCTGGAAACACCAAGGTCAGTTCCCGCAGGTCAGAACTGCTTTTCTTTGCTCTGATGCAGGATTTAATTACGTTTTAGGAGGGTCAACAGAGTCCTAGCTATCAAAAGCCAGTATGGCAACTGCATTTGCAGAGAGCACTAAACTTCACTTACCAGTTCTAACAGCACAAAGAATATAGAGGCAAACAAGTTGATGTTCAATTAAAGGCATTGTTAGACTTAGCAGATAAGACACATGATGGCAATCACCTTATTTAGGGCATGTACAGTTGCAGTGTATGTTGGAATCAGCTGAATTTCTCTCTCTCTCCTTCCTTATCATCATTTACTATTATTATTATTATTACTACTACTACTATTATTGGGACAGGGTTTCCCTGTGTAGCCCTAGCTATCCTGGAACTCGTTCTTGTAGATCAGGCTGGCCTCAAACTCAGACATATGCCTGCTTCTGCCTCGTGAGTGCTGGTATTAAAGGTATGCGACACCGTTGCCCAGCTAATATTTATTACATTTGGCTAATCTGATAGCTGTTGTATTTAGACTGATTAAAAAAGACTAAAATATGAACAGGCAGTAAATATTTTCAGTTGATTTTACAATAATGTGACAAAATTTCAGAGGAAATGAAAGCGTGGATAGCAGAATATGGCCAAAACTGACCATGATCACTACTTTATGGAATCTTTATATATGTTGCTAGGAAAAGTAGGGGGAAAATCTAAGAATAAAAAAAATTAAAGGGTTTTAATTTCAAGACAAATTTCAGAAGCATATGGGGTCATGCACTTCACTTTTAGCAATATTTCCCCCAGAACCCTCATTACACAGTGCTCCCAGTCTCACTGTGAGTACACAAGCTTGTACCCAGAAAGTGGCCTTTGATGCTTCCTGGTGCCTTCTTGAGTTCCCTCTGTCTTAAACATTGGGTTTAACAATAATAGATCATTCCCACATTTCCCTGCTCTTCTGAGATGACTATTTGATGCTTGGAACACATATTAATCTCTGGAGTTCTGAGAACAGCTATCTCTGAAAAGAGTCAACTTATCATAGATTGAAACAGTTGTGAGAAAAATGAGAGACCTCTTTCAGAACATGCAGCTCAACATTGCACTTTAGCATAATGTTTGTTCAGCATGGCAGAGAACCTGCTTACTACTGTTATCGAAAGCTACATCTTATTTAATGTGCCTGCAATGAGGAATCAGGTACCAAGAGACAATCTGGTTGATCCTAACTTTATCCTTTCACTTATATTCCCCAATTCATTTGGCGAACAAGTAATTCTTTGTCCATATATATGTATAAAATTATGTATTATATATTAACAATATAAAAAATATAATATTTTCTCAAAGTACTATCATGGATTTTGGAAAGAAAAGTTTTAAAAAGCACATAATCCAGACACAAGAGCACTGAGATGTCCTGAACAAAAAACCTTATTGAAAAGCAGTGGTCACTTTGGGGCTCTTATGATAATCCACCCTCCCAGGTGAGGGGATGAGATTTATGTTTCAAGTTATATTATATTTAGTTTGACATATGGGAGACATCTTTCATCTTCTGGAATTAGAACTCTTTTATGACATCAGGATGTCATTTTGTATCTGGGAAGAGTAAATTCCTTTTAGACTAGATGTGTGAATAAACCAGAGGATGTTCGTTAGATCTTAGAACCCTAAACTCTAGGTTGGACTCATTCTAGCCAGGCTTCATTTTCCCAGGGCTCCTGGCACATTTTCATTGCAGCTCTTATAAAATATTGAACATGCTGCTGATCTATTCCTCCAATTCACATAAGCAACCTGAAGATGGGCATATCTTCTTCACTGAATGCTGAACTCACTCAGAGTGCACTCTGCATTTATAGAATACAAAAATGATACATATCACCATTTCATTTGTATGTAACAGTAGAAGTCTCTTAAAATATCAGATAATATTTTTTATGATTTATTCCAAATTGTTATTTAAAAGCATAAGAGTGAGTAGGTCCTGGGAAAAATAAAAATTAAAAATACTCAAATCCAATGGGAATTATACTTGATTATTCTAGTTACACCCATATATTATTCATCAAAATGGCATAATTTTATAACTGCCACATTTTCTTAGCGTACAATTTGATTCTTCTTTGGAAATTAGATGCAGAGGCATTTAACTCAGCATCCATTCATTCAAGCAATCAACAAAAAATAATAACTGTTGTATTCTTTTGGGAACTAAAGGGAATAGAGTAATGTATAAGGCACAGATTTCATAATGAAGGACCTTTATGGGGTAAAAATATGGGGTAAAATAATAAAGAAATGTGTATGAATAATTACGTCAGAGAGAGAGAGAGAGAAGGGCTCAACTGAGAGAGAAGGGCTCAACTGAGTATTGTATAAAGCACAGCACATAAATTAATCTTATTTATTCCTTTCAATAGTGCTAAGTGTCAGCTACTGATATTGTCCTCATTCTACAAATGAGAATGAAGGTAGTTTAGTCCACATCGCAGGTAGGATTTATATATGATGTAAAGTTAGGTTATATATCCTTACGTATACTACCTCCTATCAAAGAAGAGGTAGAGAGAACTCTATGGACTTTCCTTGAAGTGTAACAATTTTCATTGAGGTGATGGTAGTTGGTATGGAATTTTCAGGAATGGCAACTCCATGAGGGGTGATGTATGGGTATGACAGCTAGATAATGCAGGGGAGAATATTAGGGATGAACACACAGAGCTGCAAATGGCATGATCCTAAAATCTATTTGACTGAAGAGCAAGATGAGGAAGGGAGGGCTGTGGGAGATGACACTGAGAAAGCATACATAGCTTTGGGTGTCAGATCTGCTTCGATTATGGCAGTAGAGGTCAGACATTGTGGTGTACAGCAGTGGGGAGGGTGCACACACCCCTTTGAGAAGTCTGGTAAATACAAAGCCTCTTCTTAAGAGAGGTCATCCTCTGCAACAGTGGTTCTTGACCTTCCTCACACTTTGACCCTTTAGTACACAGTTCCTTATGTTGTGGTGACCCCCAACCATAAAATTATTTCATTGCTACTTTATAATTTTGCTACTGCTATTAACTGTGATATAAATATCTGATATGCACCATATCTGGTATGTGGCCCCCCAAAAGGTCTTGACCCACATGTTGAGAACTGCTGCTTTATAAGCTTCCACCCTGGTTTATAATATTCATATTTTGGAGAAAAATTAAACATTGCATTTGCCTTGATGTCTTCCTTGAGCTGAAGGCTTTCTGTGCACAACTTGGCCTCATCTCCTTTGGCTCATTTTCTCGGAAATCATCTTCCTTTCTCTTTGCAAGTCAGCTGCTCTCTCTGCTTTCTGTGCTTGATGTCACCCTCCCCTGCCACCTCAGCTGCTGTCTTATCTGTGCCCTCTCCTGTTTTTCTCTCCTGTTCAGTTCTTTGGCTACACTCCCACCTGGCCTGTTGCCAGGGTGTTTGGGAAATGCACTATGGTTAATAAGCACAAGTTCTCAGAGTTAGGAAACAAAATTGTAACCTTTTGATATTACTAGAATCTTTCAGACACACTTTCTGAGGGGATTGCTTGTGTACTTTAAAAATATCTGTGTTCCAAGGAACATCAGGTTGAAATTGCTGAAGCGCAGGACCTTGACGTTCATGGCATAGGACTGTCCTGCTGGCTTCTGGCTTGGCCTCTGCAGTGTTGCTGACAGCTCTCTTTACTGGCTGGAAGCCTGCTGTTCCTTGGAGCTCTGCAGCTGGTCTGAGACTCTCTACTCTCTATATTATCCATTTTCTTAGTGACCTTGGTGGTCTAAATTGTGAACTCCAAGCCTAACCCTGCTTTCTAACTTTAAATCATTAATATCCTTTAGAAAAGCTTGTAAATCCAACAGATCTAGCCAAACAGACAGGTCCTCAAGAGCACAGATTCTACTATGTATCTTTTTATTCCATGTTTCATCATGGCTTACACATCTAAGAATAATCAATATTTCTATTTGATTTGGTTGTAGAACCACATCCAACTAGAATGAAATTGGAGTCAGAATTCAAAAATGTTGGTTAAAGATCACATGTCCTCCCATTTCTTGCCTTTACTACAGTGTAGCCCTGGTATCTTCTATTGTAAGCTATTCTCTCTTTTTAAAGTAATAACAGAATTGTGTGTGTGTGTGTTTGTGTGTGTGTGTTGCTATGGTACAGATGTGGAGGACAGAGAACAGCTTGTCAAGAATTGGTTCTTGGGGTTGGAGCCATACAGCTCAGTGGTTAAGAGGTCTTGAGTTCAATTCCCAGCAACCACATGGTGGCTCACAACCACCTGCAATGAGGATCTGGTGCCCTCTTCTGGTCTGCAAGGACACATGCAGGCAGAACACTATATATAATAAATCTAAAAAAAAATTGGTTCTTGTTTATCATGATGCAGGTTTTGGAGACTGAACTCAGGCTGCCAGGATTGGTGGCAAGTGTCTTAATCCACTGAGCTATCTTGCTGGCCCTGCTCTTTCTTTCTTTCTTTCTTTCTTTCTTTCTTTCTTTCTTTCTTTCTTTTTTTAAGTCTACTTTACAATATAGATGGCAATATTCCACTTAATTGCTTTGTTAACTAACTGAAATTTTCAAGAAAACACAGTGCTGTGAGGAAATGAATAAAGGTTACTGGAAACAAAGAACAGTAGATTAACATTTTGGCTCCAAGTCTCTTAGGCTGAGCTGGTGTGTCAGTGCTCCCACTGCTGTAATATAACTTCTAAAATTCAGTATGCATTCTAAGCCACACACTGTCACTTCTCAGCCTCTGATATCATCTCATCTTAATAAGTGTTAATTCTGTCTCCCGCCCACATTTACATTAGCTACATCATTTTTTTCAGAAAATATAGGTTAGTAAGTGGAGACCTCAAATCCAATTTTTTTATTTTAGTGTTTATTTTCTTTATTTTATTTTTATTTTATATTCTGACTTCAGTCTCCCCTCTGTCCTCTCCTCCCAGTCCCCTGCCACCTCCCTTCTGCCCCCATTCACTCCTTCATTTCTATCCAGAAAAGGGAAAATTCAAATTTAGATTCAGAATTTATCTGTTTGCTAATCAGTTTCTCTTTGAATTCCTGACTCACATATAAGCTGAACTGGAGAAGCACTTTGACTGTTTTTAGCTAGTTGATAAGCTAGTAATATAAAATGAAAGCATGGGGTTTCTATAGGCTCCAGCTTCTGTATGCAGCATTAAGTTACAGGAGTAAATATGACTCAAAACTTGCAGAAAGCTGCTCATCCTAGTGCAGCTCTGTTGTGAGTGAACAGGAAAGTGCAGCATTGCTAATGTTTCTCAAAGAGAAGACCAGGGCACTTCTGCCTTGCAGATCAATTCTCCTCTGCTCCAAGATGCTAGTGTGACCAGTCTGTTCATTGGAATGCAGCTCTTTATCTCACATTCTCCTCCAAGTGTATCAAAAAAAAAACAAAATTCAAGTATTTCTATTAGGCAATTAATATCTTCATTCATGTTCTCTCTGTAACGTGTCCTTCACCTGTAACGTGTGGAAGCTTGGTGCCCCATATACAGAAAGCCATAGTCTACCAATTAATTAGATGATTACTGTTCTGTTTTTCAGATTAGTGGTTTGATGGTACATTCTTAGAAATTATGTATACGGAGAAAGAAGTGAGAAAAAAAACTGTTTCAACCAAAACAATGTATTAGGAAAAAAGGTCTTACTATTGGGGTTTATAAGACACTTGATCAATGTGTGGCTTATTCTTAAAATAAAAGATATGAGATTTTGTATATGATTTGAAGAATGACTAATGTATAATTGACACAGTTAAATTGTGTTCTGTTATTATAGTTTGAAATGTAGAGTCAAGTTAGCAGGACTGTTACTGCTAGTAAGAGTAGTTTAAATATGTTTTATAGACTACAGAATTCATGGTTGAAGAGGACATACACTTTTGTAAACACAGGACTGCACCTACACAATATAATGTCTGAAGGTCTACACTGACTTGTGGACTTTTTGAGAATAACAAGAATCAAAGAACACCAGGTATTCAAGATGGGGCTTTTATTTTACAACTCTGTACCGAATAATAAAATCAGTTATAATGTTAACTATTTTAGTTTTTGCAAGAAATGGGCCGTGAATGTTATCTCTAGGTGATGGTGAACTGTTTGAAGTAGAGTGTGAACCCTTTGGGTATGCTATTTATGACTGGCAAAGCAACTTCCTAATACAAAGAGAAAGAAAAAATAGACTTGGGAAGTCTCGTAAGGCTTTCCCAACATCAAATAGCTTTTACTAAACAACATTTTGATGAGTTAAGTGTGAGTGAGTCAGGAACATATGGATTAAATTTCCCTTGAAATATACATGCCTTTCAAAATGAGGGGGGAGGAGTCCTGAGTTAAATACATTTTAGAGAATCCAGAATGTCTAAGAGATATCTTTCTCTGGATACAAATATTGGTAAATTAATTCTAGTTAGAATATATACCTAAAATCACATAAGAATACATGTGAAAGATTCTTAAATATATGTGTGCTGGTGAGACAGGCAAATGCATTCTGATTATCATGTTAGAAATGCATCACATGGGAGGGGCAGCCTGGCCAGGGAACTGAGACTGAGGGACTGCACTCAAGTGTGGAACAACACTGTCTTCTTTTCTTTAGACTTAACCCGGTTCCACTCAAAAGTTAGATATCTGTGCTTTTGACATTTCGACTTGTTTTAAATAAACAAATTCTCTTAAAATTCTTGGGTTGTAGCAGTATGTTGTTTCCTTTATTTTATTTTCCTAGTCTTGGTTTCTCACTCTTCCATGTGTTGCATATGTCCCAGCATCCATTTCTCTAGTTCAGTGGTGGTCAGGAACACTAAATAAACACAGAGCTTATTTCTAGAGAGGAAGAGGGAGGTTCTGGGACTTTGCAAATGTTCTCCTAGGTTTGTTCTTATTGTGTATCTCACTCTTTATTCACAGAATTCATGTTTCCTGAATTTCAGAATTGTAAGAGACAGGGGTGCGTGTATAAATACTTGTATAAAGGATGATAAGCCTCTTACTTAAAAAAAAAAAACTACCTAAAAAGTCCAGCTTACAATGTAATATCCTTGTCCCAGCACTGCTATTTAGAAAATATTTACTGTTCTTTTAAAAATATATTTAAAGTATCATTCTAATTCGTTGGCTATAGAACACACAATCCATGCAATAGACCTTTCTTAATTGAAAACAGCATTGCTATCTTAGCCTTATAAAGGGAGACATTCAATTAATAAAGACATAATTAGCAGGTAAGAGTGGAGAGGAGATGAGATTGGCTTTAAGTTTCCCTATCATGAACTCCTGCCCGAGAAGCAGTAGGCTGACTGAAGATCTTTACTTCTCCTTCTGCTCCTCCAGATTCAATTCCCGTCTCATCCCCAGTTCATCTGCCTGCTTTTTGTGATCTCCCTTTCCTCTCTGACCCTGTCCCCAAATGATCACAGAGACCTTCTCCTCCACCTTCCTTCCCCCAACTCACCCCATTATCCCAGCCTCCCACTCCAGTAGGCATTCCCTGGGAACACTCCAGCTGAGCTGGTCAGGAAAACAGGTAATCTAACTGAGGGCCTTCACCACTCCCTCCTCTCCTCCAAATCCAACCCCAGTCTCCTCCCAGTTCTGCAGCAGAACACCTGCTGCAGGCTTCCTCTCTCCACTGTCCACGACTATAGATCCCGCAGACCTTCCTCTCTTAAACTCCCTCCCCAACTCACTGCTTTAGCCTGGCCTGGCCCCTAACTCTAGCAGGTACCCTCTACTAACCCACAGACCACTCCTACCAGGGAAGCATGTAGGCTGGCTGTAGATCTTCCATTCTCTTCCGCTCCTCCAGATCCAGTCTCACAGTCTCATCCCCAGCTGTATTGTGCACCTTCTGGGTGACCTCTCTTCACTCTCTACCCCTATTCCAAGGAGACTATATAAGGAAATCCTAGTAGAACATTCTGCTCCCCTCCCTCCTGTGAACACCTTAAACCCCTAGCCTATCCCCATTCCTAACTGTCAGGTTCCAATACTCAGAACCACATTTTACTTGGAACCTCCAGTGCATACTCCTAACAGGTCCACAGAAAATTTCCTACCAGGCAACACACAGCCATCACATTCTCCTGAAATCCAGAGAGAAAACATGAAACACAGAACAAAACAACACCTAACAAAGACAAAGCCAAATATCAGCACATAGACCCATAATCACCCCAATGCCAGATGCCTAGACACCAGCATAAAAACACAGTAACAGCTAGGACAATATATCTCAATTAAGAGTTGAGCAACCCTACCACAGCAGGCCCTGAAAATTCCAACAAAGCCCAAGAAAAACACCTTAAAACAGCCTGCATGAAGATGACAGAGATCTTTGAAGAGGAGGTGAATGAATCCCTACAGAATTCCAGGAAAACACAGTGTAAGGAAATGAGTAAAACTGTGTGAGACCTAAAAATGAAAGTGGAATCAACAAATAAAACCCAAACTGAGAGAATTCTGGAAATGAGAAATTCATGAATTCCAACAGGAACTACAGAGGCAAACTTCACCAACAGAATATAAGAGATGGAAGAGAGAATCTCAAGCACTGAAGACACGATAGAAGGAATAGATACACTGGTCAAAGAAAATGTTAAATCTAAGATATTCCTGACACAAAACATCCAATAAATCTGGGACACCATGAAAAGGCCAAACCTAAGAATATTAGGAATAGAAGAAGGAGAAGATTCCAAGTTCAAACACACAGAAAGTATTTTTAACAAATTCATAGAAGAAAATTTTCCTAACCTAAAGAAGGACATGCCTATAAAGGTACAAAAAGCATATAGAATACTAAATAGATTGGACCAGAAGAGAAAGCTCCCTTGGCACATAATAATCAAAACATGAACACACAGAAAAAGAATACTAAAAGTTGCAGCAGAAAAGTAACTAATGAAGGCTGACTTAATAGAATTACACCTGACTTCTCAGTAAAGACTAAAAAGCCAGGAGGATCTGTACTTAAAAGCCAGCTGGGTCTGTGCTACAAATGTTAAGAGACCAACCGATGCCAGCAAAAACTACCAAACCCAGCAAAACTTTCAATCACAATAGATGGAGAAAATAATATATTCCATGATAAAGCCAAATTTAAACGATATTCACAAATCCAGCCCTACAGAAGGGGCTGGAAAGAAAACTCCAACCTAAGAAAGTTAACCACATTTATAAAAAACAGGGAGTAAACAATCTCAGAACAGCAAAATCAAAAGAAGGGAAGCATGCATGCACACGCATGCGCGCACACACACACTACCACCACCACTAAAATCATTGGTCATTCATATTTTCAGTAACAGTGGTCTCAATTCCCCAATATAAAGACACAGACTAACAGAATGGATGTGAAAACAGGTTATATCCTTCTGCTGCATCCAAGAAACACACCTCAATACCAAGGACAGATATTACTCCAGGTCAAGGGTTGGGAAAAGGCATTCCAAGCAAAAAATGGACCCAAGAAGGAAGATCATGTAGGCATTTTAATATCATACAAAATAGACTTCAAACCGAAACTGATCAGAAGAGATAAGGAAGAACTCTACATACTCATAAGAGGAAAGTTCCACCAAGATGACATTTAAGTTCTTAAAATCTATGCCCTAAACACAAGAGCAACCAAGTTTGTAAAATAAACATCACTACAGCTTTAATCCCATGTTGTCCTTCACACACCAATAGTGGGAGACATCAATACCCCACTGTCATCAACAGACAGGTTATCCAGACAAAACACTAAATAGAGGGCGCTGGAGAGATGGCTCAGAGGTTAAGAGCACTGACTGCTCTTCCAGAGGT
>LOEQ01002034.1:195492-211116 GCA_001685075.1 Bramus lutescens | reverse complement strand
TGGTGCCCTCTTCTGGCCTGCAGGCATACATGGAGGCTGAACACTATGTACATATTAAATAAATATTTAAAAAAAAACACTAAATAGGGAAATACTGGAACTAACAGACTTTAGAAACCAAATGGACCTAACATATTTACAGAACATTTACTCACACACAAAATAATATACCTTCTTCTCTGCACCTCATAGAGACTTTCTTGAAGACTGACTACATACAAAGCAAGCCTCTTATATTTTTGATTGTGAGCTTAGCCTTTCTTTAATGGCTGAGCCATCTCTTCGGTCCAAGAAAGTATCAACAGATACAAGAAAATTAAAATAACTCCCTGCATCCTATCAGATTAAGTCTAGATATCAGCAAAAGAAACAACAGAAAGCTTACAAACTCATGGAAACTGAACAACTTTCAATCGAATGAAAAATAAGTCAAGAAAAATAATTAAAGAATTTCTAGAATTGAATGAAAATGAACACAACATGCCCAAACTTATGGGACACAATCGAGACAGTTCTAAGAGGCAAGTTCATAGCACTAAGTGCTTGCACAAAAACACTGGGGAGAAGGTTGGGCAGTGGTGGTGCACACATTTAATCCCAGCATTCAGGAGGCAGAGGCAGGTGGATCTCTGTGAGCTTGAGGTCAGCTTGGTCTACAGAGCAAGTTCCAGGATAGGCTCCAAAGCTACACAGAGAAACCGTGTATTGAAAAACAAAACCAAAAACAAACAAAACAAGAAACGAAACCAAAAAACCCAAAAAAACTAAGCAACATCAAAAATGAAAAACAAAACAAAAAACCCTGGGGAGATCTCATACTACCAACTTAACAGAACACCTGAAAGCTCTAGAACAAAAAGAAGAAATTATACCCCAAAGGAGTAGATGGCAAGAAATAATCAAACCCAGCACTGAAATCAACCAAATAGAAACTATGTTGATTCTTTGAGAAAAGCAATAAGATTGATAAACCCTTATCAAATTAACTAAAAGGCAAAGAGAAAAGACCCAAATGAACAAAAAGATGAGAACAGGTCTATCTCAAGATCCAGCCACACCACTCTTGGGCATATTCCCAAAGGAAGCTTCATTTTACCACAAGGACACTAGCTCAACCATATTTATTGCTGCTCTATTCAAAACAGAAGATGGAAACAACCTAGATGTCCTTCAATAGAAGAATGGATCAAGAAAAGTGTTATATTTACATAATGGAATATTACTAAGCTACAAAAAAATTGACAGCATGTGGGTCACACCAGCCAGAAGAACAGATTGGTGCATAGCTCAATCATTATCAAAGAGGCTTCATCCAGCAACTGATCAGAAACAGATGCAGAGGCCCACAGTCAAGCATTAGCAAGAGCTCAGGAAATCTTGCAGAAGTTGGGGAGGAAGGACTATAGTGACAAGAGGGGTAAAGGACAACATGAGGACACAGCCCAAGAACCAACTAAGCAGGGCTCATAGGTGCCCACAGAGACTGAAGTGACAATCAAGCCTGCATGGAATTGTTAGGTTCTCTGCATACATGGTATGGGAAGGTACTTTACAGTATAGCTTGGTGATTTTATGGGACTCCTAACAGTGGGAATGAGGGTATCTCTAACTCTTTTGCCTGGTCTTGGGACCCTTTTCCTCCTCCTGCGTTCCCTTGTCAAGCCTTGACATGAGTTTCTGCCTAATCTTATTGTAAGTTGTTATGCAGTGTTCAGTTAATATCCCCGGGAGGCCTGCCCTTTTCTAAAGGGAAACAGGAGTGGATCTGGGGGAGAAGGGAGGGAGGGGCTGGGAGGAGTAGAGAGAGGGGAAACTGCAGTCAGGATTTAATGTGTAAGTGAAAATATTCTAAAAAATTAAAGAATAAAATGGTCACAAATTGCTGAAGAAAAAAATTACATCATAAAATTTAGAGGAAAATGGACAGAACTAGAAAAAAAAATCATTCTGAGTGAGTTAACCCAGACCCAGAAAGATATAGCATGTATTCACTTATATATGGATATAAGCTGCTAAATAAGAGATAACAAAGTTACAATCCATAGACCCAGAGAGGTTAGATAAGAAGAAGAAGGAACAAGAAAGAGGCACATGATCTCCCTGGGACAAGATTATAAAAGAGATTTTTATGGGTTGATTGGGGTGGTGGTGGGGGATCAGGAACAGCAGGATCAGGTAGGGAGGGGGAGGGAAGATGAGGTTGAGGGAGGGAATGCAGGGAAAGACAGCTAGAATTGAAGGACATTTGAGGGGTAGTATGGAAAAACAGTGAAGTGGAAACCCAAAATATATGAAGGTGATCCTAAAGAAGTCTGCAAATAATGATGGTGACAAAGTCCCAAGTAGTCATCTCTTGTCACCAAACCAAACTTCCAGGGGCTGGGTTTCATCCAATAGTGTTGTTGGCCAAAGGGGTCCATGGGAATCCCTAAACAACCAAGGCTGTTGCCAAAACAATAGGATGCTTTCCACAAACAGACAACAAGGCCCTATTGCTGAAGACAACACCACACAACTCATCGCACATGGAGAGTTTGAGCTGGTCCTCACATAGAAGCTTGAGCATTACACCCTACATGTCTTTGGTATGGGAAGTACTTTACAGGCTTCCAAAAGAGAGATATTACCACCAACCCAGTCACAAACCTTTGCTCTACAATCTGTCCTGCCTGAAAAACATGCTAGGGCAATGGTGTCAACAAAGCATGTGGGAGTAACCAAGCAATGTCTGATTTGGCTTAAGTCCTACTTCACAAGATGGAACCCACACCAGACAATGCGTGTATGACCAAAAACCAGAGATTTGATAGTCCAGGGACCTAGGGTGAACCCAAATACTGACTACTGGTGTGTGTGTGTGTGTATGTGTGTGTGTGTGTGTGTGTGTGTGTGTGTACAATAAAATAACTGCTAATGATATTCTGCTATAGTTATAATCAGTGAATCATAAGGATTCAGCCATCATCAGAGGCCCCTCCTCTTGCCTCTGAACAAAAACAAAGATTCGCAGTCAGATATTACAGAAAGAAAGGGAGAGAGGGGAGGAGGGAAGAAAGGAGGGAGAGAGGGAGGGAGACCTTGGAATACACAGCTCTAAATGGGATGTCTTCATCAAATTATTCCTCTTGGGCTAGAGGGATAACTCAGTGGTTAAGAGCACTGGTTGCTCTTCCAGAGGTCCTGAGTTCAATTCTCTGCAACCACATGGTGGCTTACAGTCATCTGTAATGAGATCTGATGCCCTCTTCTGGCCTGCAGGCACACATGCAGGCAGAACACTGTATACATAATAATTACAAATCTTAAAAATTCTCCCCTCAGAGCTCAGGGAATTCCACAGAAGAGGAGGCAGAAAGAGTGTTGGAGCCAGAGGGGATGGAAGACAAAAGGAGAGCAGATTTCTCCAAATCAATTGAGCAAAGCTCATATGAACTCACAGAGACTGAAAGAGCAAGCACAGGTCCTGCACAGACTTTCCCCAGGTCCTCACATATATATTACAGCTTTAACTTTAGTATTTTTAGGGGGTTCCTGTGTATGTGAACGAATAGTTGTCATTCTTGTACCTTTTCTTCGGGTCTTTTCCTTCTGTTGGTGCTTGTCGAACTTTTATGAAATAGTTTTGTTTTATCTTATTTTATTTTGTTATGCTTTATGTTATCTATTAAGAGCTTGTTCTTTCTAACGAGAGACAGAAAGGGAATGGATCCAGATGGGAGGGGAGAAGTAGAGGAAGAATAATATATATATATTATAAGGAAACAATCTATTTTTAATTAAGAGGGGGGAAAAGAGAAAAACTTTCCCTGTGGAAGAGCTAAGAGATGAACTGAGTGCTTTGTTTTCATGAGCATGTATCTTAAATTCAAGCTCAATACTTTATTTCAATAGCTTAAAATGAGGTTTATTTTTGGAGGAATAAATTCATTTGTCAAAAGCCTTGGTTCTCCTATTTACTAAACTTTACCAAAGTTTCAGTAAGAGCCTTGTAAGTAAGAAAGATTTCCACATGGTTAAAAGGAAGGCAATGCACAGTCTGTATGGACTGTGGTGTGAGAGGAAACACATCTTCAGTTAGGGGTTTTATGCAGATACCAGGTAACAAATTGTGAAGATAGGGATCTGAAAATTGCAAATTCAATGTATAATGGCACAGACTTTTTGGTGACCGTCTGGACCAGACTGTCACTAAACAGCAAGCAGAGTTACTATCCAAGCCAGAAACCCCCAGAAATAAGATGTCATGTTTACATAAAATCTTATACGCAAACATGCAATGACAGCCCAAAGATGAAAGAACCCAAATGTCTACCAACCAAAAACAGAAAAAAAATGCAATCTATGTAGAAGGGAACAGCCCTTGCAGAAAGGACAGATATGCTTCACCATGGGTCAGACAGAGAATGCACAGAATATAAAATGTGGAGGCAGAAAGAAGACCAGTGGTTGCTTATGAATGTAGGGAGAGTAGACAAACACAGGGAGGACAGCCAAGGAGCACAAAGTTTCATTTAGGGGAAATAGAATGTTCTGCTTGTGGAGATAATTGTGTAACTGTAAATATGCAAAAAATCATGATTTTTATATTGCATATGCATCAATTTACTACTGATTAGTGATGTAGCTAACCAACATTTCCCAAGGAATGTCAAAAATTTTTAAATGACTTATAAGATTAACTAGTAAACAGTATTTGAAATGGACCTAAAATAGATATGGGTTCTAAGAGGAGATATGAATGCAGGAAAAACTCTGACGGTTTATTTTCAAAGGTACATCAAGCCAGGTTATAAAAATCCAACTGCAAATGAACAGAAAACATTTGACTTTGTGAATGCCTGCTAGTCTAGCTATTCCTGACTTTCACAACACTGCTACCCAAACTTGAAATTTAGATGAGAGAAACGCTAACAGTCTAGCTTGCTTGCAAGGTCATATATCCGATAAACTTTAAAATAAACAGAATGATGAGTATAGATATGAACCTACATATGTTTTTTGTTGAATAAAACAAAAAGTTTAAGTGACATATAGAAGAATAAGACCTAGATAACAAGAAAGATAGTCACTACTGATTATTCAAATATGGGAGGAAGGGGCATGCATTAGGCCTCATTTATAAACTGTTCTCTGTGTTCAGTCAGCATGCCTGCCATGCTAGACTATTGCATGATTTTGCAAGTTTGTAAAATAAACTGCATCACTTAGGCCACAGTGAATTTCTACTACTCTTATTGTGAAGTGAGGATCTTTGGCTACAGGGGATTTCTAGTTCTCTTATTGTGAAGTGAGGATATTGGTTTCTCATAGAGAAGTTGCAGAATGGAGAGAAAGAAATAATATTTCTGGTGAAAAAAGTTTGAACATTAAGCTTATGGAAAACATTCTCAGATACTGGACATTAAATGGGTGGTAATAAAAGTTCATTATGTAAACAGCAATAGGTAAACTTATTGCAACTTAGAGAACTGGTAATAAAACATCATTACAGTCATTAACTCAGTAGAATTCCCTAAATTTGCAATACTATATTCTGGAAAAACAATAAAGATTTTCAATTTGGCTATGTAAAATATTTCTACTGTCTCTCAGCATATGTGAGTCTCTTTTTAAATATTTATTTTTATTTTACGTGTATATGCCTATACATAGTATGCACATGACATATGCAGTGACTCTGGGTGCCAAAAAGGCTGTCAGATCCCCTGGAACTGCAGCTACAGATGATTGTCAGCTGCCATGTGGGTGCCAAGATCTGAACTCAGGTCCTGTGAAAAAGCAGACAGTGCCCTTAGCTGCTGAGCATATCTCCTCCAGCCCCCTTTCTTACTTTTTTTTTAAATTAAAAGGCATTTTATTTTATGTGTATGCATGTGTGGTAGTTTGAATGAAAATGGTACCTATAGGCTCATAGGGAGTGGCATTATTAGAAGGAGTGGCCTTTTCGAGTGGGTGTGGCCCTGGTGGAGGAAATGTGTCATCAGACATGCTCAAGCCACTGTGCGCGTTCTCTCTCTCTCTCTCTCTCTCTCTCTCATATCTTTCTCCAACATCTGCTTGCCACCATGTTTCCTGCCACGATGACAGAATAGACTAAACCTCTAAACTATAAGCCATTTCCAATTAAACGTTTTTCTTTAACAAAATTGCTGTGGTCATGGTGTCTCTTTACAGCAATAGAACATTGACTAAGACAATGTGTGCCTGCACATGAGTTTATGAACCCCATGTTATGCTGGTACCTGAGCCAGAAGAGGGTATTACATTCCATAAAATTGGAATTACAGATGGTTGTGAGCTACCTAATGTGGGCACTGGAATCAAACCCAGACTCTCCCTAAAAGCAAAAAAATTCTTTTAAATATCTCTCCAGTCCCATGTAATTTGGTTTAAGAGAAATGAAATACATTGTACCAGTGGGCTGGCATTTTATCAGTTGAATGCAGTTATCTCCCTGTCTACTCACAGAAATTTGAGTTAATCTTTCATTTCAGTTTATTATTTGAAATTCTGGAAGAAATAACTTGCTAAATTTCAAATAAAATAATTGTCATTTTATATTAAATTCAGTTAGCTTATACTAATTTATTCCAGTATTTCAAGTAAAAATATAATAAGTAAGATGAAATATTTAGGCACATATGGAATCTTAGGGCTAATTCACTTTGGTGGATCACTATAAACTAAAACAGCAATTAAAGCAAATTAGATTAGATGTTAATAATATAATAATTACTTAGTTGATTGGCAGACTCCTATATTAAAATCCTATTAGCTGCTTGCTACAAACATAGTAAGCTGAGTGATTAGTAGTCACACACATTTAACTTGCCTCTTGAGATGAACAGCTTGGGAAGGAAGGGAACTAAAAATGAAAAAGAAAATCAGGTGACATTGAAGCTACAGAACTTTATGAACATTTTATTTCTATTAAAAGCAGAGAGTACCCAACAATAAAAAATACAACAAACACCAAACATTCAAGTAAAACTGTTTTTCCAAAGCATTCTTTAAAAAAAAAGATTAAAAAACATTTACTAGAGTGGAATTAGGAAACATGTAAACTATTATTAAAGTTAAAATTATTATTCCTACTTATGCATATTCACAGACCTCTAAATACTAATGTTCTGGAATGTGATAAGACAGAGCGACAAGGAAAGGTCGTCATTTTATAGTTACATGTGAAGATTGCAGTGCTGTCTTTTTGCTGTATCTCTGTCAGCAAAGCATCCCTTTGTAAGAAGAGGGCAATGGATTCTGTCCAGAAGCAGGTTAAGGTTATCAAGTTACTTGGATATTTTTGATGTTATACTTCTTTAAATTTTTTTAAAAAATCATTTATTTTTATTTTAAGTGCATTGGTATTTTTCCTGTATATATGTCTATGTGAGGGTACTTGATACCTTGAAACTGGAGTTACAGATAGTTGTGAGCTGTCCTGTGGGTGCTAGAAACTGAACCCAGGTCCTTTAGAAGAGCAGCAAGTGCTCTTAAGCACTGAGCCATCTCTCTAGCCCCAATGCTATACTTCTGATATGAATAATGTGTGGAAATGCTTCTGAGTTAAACTAAGAAGTGAAACACTGTAACTTTCATGTCTGAGATTTAAACAGACAATGGTGACTTTACAGAATGCTTCCTGAGACACCAAATGAACATGAGATAATATCAATACTATACATAGATTCTTAGGCTCTTTTGCTTTTTAACTTGGAGCGGTCTCCTGTAATGGTGAGTTCTCTTTAGGCAGTACAGCACTATCAGGAAATTTAGGATATGTTATGAATAAGAAATACATTATCTTATCTCTTGCCTCTCACCACTTGCAACAGATGAGGGAGCTGACTCTCCCATTACAGTCTGCAGTGGGCCCTGTTCCTAGCCTGGGCAATACAGTAGAGCTGACCCTGTTGACAGAGGTGCTGATGAGATTGCCCTGCGTGTATGACAGTTGGCCGCACCCCCTCATCTGACATGTGGTTGTGAGGGCGAGAGAAAGATGCCTCTCCTCCTTTGTCCTTGCCATCTGTGGTGGGCAAGAGAGCTGATCCTCCCCCTTACCAGTTGTAGCACTTTGGAAAGTGGATCCTGCACCTCACCTGGGGAGCACAATAGAGTCAACTCTGTTGGTGGAGGTGTGGGTGAACCAATCCCAAAGTTTTGAGCATGGGAGGAATGTCCCCATTACTTATCTGTCATATGCATAGGCAGAGGAGAGATGCCCAAACTACATGCCCCCATCAATGCCTGAGGCAAGTGGAAGAGCTGGCTCTGTTATCCTAAGAGTGGGAGAGCTGTCCCTGTCCTTCATCAGCTGCAGCACTTGGGAGAGTGGTCCCTATGCCACACGTGGGCCACACGGTAGAGTTGGCCTTGAAGGTGTAGGTGGGGGAGAACCAAGCCTAAGGATGTGAAAGCTGGAGAAGATGCCCTACCCCTTCCTCATCACTGCAAGGAGTGAAGTAGCCAAGGCAATGCTGCAGAGCTCAGCCTGGTGGTGAGGATAAGGGAGAACTAGCCAGCAGAACAATCCTGTAGCCCAGGTCCAGAACCAGGGTTATGACTTGGTCCATCCCAATATTCACCCCATCTGTGATCTGTTGAAGCACAGAGTGGGGGTGAGGTCTGTCCTGTAGATCCAGGTCTGCTGGATCTCCATGACACGGGGCAGCAGCAATGGGATGTCCCAGGAAGAGTTCCAGTGAAGGCCCAGTGTCCATGGTATAGCAGAGACCAAAGCTTCTTTGTGATAAACGCCTGATGTAAAGATGTATGGATAAAGGGGTTTACTGCATGACTCACTGTGTCACAGTACAGCATCCACGATGAGATGTCCCTTTTTTTCCTCTTTTTCTCTTAAATTTTATTTCTTTTTGAGGGAGCGGGGGGGATGAATGGGGAGGAATAATGTGAAAGACACAATAAGTTTTAAAAAGTTAAAAAAGAAATATATTATTAGCCAGATGGTGGTGGTGCTTAACCTTAATTATAAGGTTATTAATAGTAGATTTCATTAAATTTAGGGATTCTGATCTGTAGTTAACTTCTGGAAATGAATTCTGTGTTGGAATGTCAGTCATGACAATGGAGATCAATAATGAACTTAGCATTTACAAAACACACACACCTCTGTAAATTATGTACACTATTTCTGTCTCTTTTTCCTGCCTTTTATGGAACACTCTCCTCTCATTCACTTTCTCTTTTATTTAAGGCTCCAGGCAACACTTTGGGTTACTGTTTTAAAGACGAACACTAAGGATTAGGCAAGGGATCATCAGTATTTTAGGATACACTCTAAGCTTTGCAGACAGACATAAGGATCCTTCATGAAAGAGGATGAATTAAGACCCAGTGGATATGAACAGGTGCAGATCTGTTCAAAGGACATCTGCTGAAAGGATGGAGTTAGAGGCCTGAGAGACAGATGGCCAGAAATTATACAATCTCATTTTTTAGTGAATTTCACGAAATGTCACTATTAACTTATACATTAACAATTCATTTCAAGGGTACTTTCATTGCTCTAAGGTGTCTGATCTAAATGTTTTCACTGCTATGAACAGAAATTAAAAGTTAGCTATCATTAAAGGACAGAAACACAGGAGAGTTACTATTGTGTGGTGGGTTGTGTGATTGGCAGATTAATATTAATACTGATCAAATTTAATATAAGCTTCAAGAGACCAAGCAATCTTGAACCAGCTATTTTTGGTGAAACAAAGTGTCAGGTAATGCAAACTAAAGTACATAATGGCAAAGCATGGATGTTAGTACAAGTGAATGAGGAAAAGCAAGGTCAGACACAACATGTGAGTTTCCTATGACCTCAAAAGTAGAAATGACTCCAGAAAAAGAGTCATACCTGCTCCCAAATTTAGCAAAAGCCTTTATCTACCTTCATTTCTAAAAGTAACATATGAACATTTACTTAGGAATTGGAGACAAACATTTCGTATTCAGGATACAGGAAATAGAAAAAAATAGGTTTCCGGATACAGAAATGATAGGTATTTCTAGGACAAGGACTACAATAACCCTGCTTAGTCTATCCTCCAGAAGTGGGAGGATGGGAGTCTGTCTCTCCTGTGTGATGAATAACAACATTTCCACTGTAGGAATAAATCGCTGCAGGCTTTTTATAGAGCTATACCATATTACTTTCAGAATACAAGTTCCTGGAAACAGTAGTGTAATACTTTAAGTAGAAAGATGCACAGAAGCCCCTGCTCCACTGCTACCCTGTACTCCAGTGCTATATAGGTTGACAACAAACTGAGCTTAAAGCTTAATGGGAGGTCTGAATCACTGAAGCAGGGTGGTTTTGTTGTCAATTGTTTGAGAATGAATTTCATTGCACAGCCCAAGCTGATTTTGAACTTGCAGTTCCCTTACCAAGTGCTGAGATGGCAGTGTATTACCATAACCAGTTAACACAGGACTCAATGCATGCTCTAAGCCTGTGCCCAAGCTGTACTTGTCTCTTTCTGACCTGCTTTTATCAGACCTCAAAGGTTATTGATCCTTGAAGATGTCCACACCCAATCAGGCCATGGCAGATCCTGTTCTTAATGACCTCAGACCGGCACCAGGACAAAGAGAAGGTGAGGGTGAGACAGGGAGGTTAACTGTCAGTAATTGGGGTTTAGAAGTGTGAGGGGAGAGCAAAACATTCCAAAGAATTCATCCTGGAGGGGCTAGCAAATCCTGTGTACACCTTGCGAAGCACCCATTTTCCAAGGCTGCTGGCAGGTTAGAGACACAAAAGTCAAGGGACTCACTACCCTACCTCCCAAGGCAGCAGCAGTTTTGTTATGTGTACTCAGAATAATTTTCTCATCCAAAGCACTGTTCCTCATTGCATATGTGTGCTGCTGGTTATTTATTGTCAGTGAGGCACACTTGATGGATTCCAGAGAGTGAGGCACCTTAAATTATCAACACTCAAATGAATGGGCATCATGACATCCACTTGGCATCCACTTCTTTACCAGGAGCTAGTCTGAGCTCAGTGGCTGTATGTGCTCCTCATGACAAGCAGAAGCATATTAACAAGTACCTGCGAGGTTGTCGATTTCTTTCTCCTGGAGCAGGCTGACCGCATCATCATCTCCTTCCAACATAAGCTCAGCCTCTGAGTTCTGGTTTACAACTGCTTGGCTTCTGAATGCTTTCTTAGACTTCACTACATCTTCTTCAGTGCCTATATGCAAGCAAAATAGCAGTTTATTTACTATGAATATATTTGCACCTAGTGGGCATTTGATATAACATTTTCTTTTCTATATGCTATGATTGCTATTCCTCTAAAGTATGGAGCATTTTAAAATACTTCTTTATCCTGTTTGTCTGGATTCCTCGGAGAAAAGTTGAAGGAGGTTTATCCCTTACTTTACAGATGAAGAAGTAGGGGGAGCAAGCTTTTGGCTCACCGTGGCCCTACAATCCATCCTTTTATTTTCTTTACAATGCTCTGTTCCTGATTTTACCTACAGCCCTTTCTACTTGTTGAGACCAGGTCTCTCTGACTTGTCAAGGTTGGCCTTGACTTGTGATTCTCTTGAGCAGCTCTGAGTAGCAGGGATTGCAGGCCTACTCTATCAGACCCAGTTTACAACCCATTCCTTGTTGACTCTAGAATCATGCATGCTCTATAAAATATCCATATTTCCCTTCAAATTCAGCTTCCTGATCCATACAACTTTAAAATTTTACTTATATTACCATATTTTGTGTGAATTAAGTAACTAATCAGTTTTTGAAAGTTGATGATATAGTGTTCACTTCTAAGCGAAGAAATGTTGTCAACTGGGAAGCTATAATAAACGGTGGTGAAGGCAGAATGATCCTCAATAGACCTATTGCATAAAGTGGTTTCTTTAACAATTAACCAAATAAACATGGATTTTCTGAAACTATATCCTGCTTTGGTATATGACTATACAGAGAGATCCTATCTAAAAAAAAACAACAAAAAACGAAAACAAAACAAAAGATATTAGTAAGGCTGAATTAAAGAACATATTAAGAATAACATTCTAACAGCTAAGTTGTTTTTATCTCAGAGGAGTAATGCTAGTTCACATACAAAAAATTGACTGTTTGACAAACATTTTCACATTCTCACACACCTGCTTTGGGTGACAGCAATCTAAAATTGTTAAAACTGCAAATAAACTAGACACATATATGCAAACATAAACTAACCCACATGGGAAAAGCTCTTTTTTATACTATTTCAGTCTAAGGCATGCCATGCTGAACATGCCCACAATCTTGTCTGTGTCCCTTGAAGTCTAATCTGGAGGAAAATACTGTATTCTTCTTATAACATCTGGCATAGGCTTGAAAGACAGCACTAACTAGTAGGATGCTGCATGTAGTGTATATACTCCTGGAAATCAGTCCCATATGGCAGTGCTGTGCTTAGTGCCAGGCTCTGTGATAACAGTGCTCCCAGGGCATGCCACAGCTCTGGCCCAATATTCGCCTGATGCAATTTACAGTACATTTATTTGGTCAGTTTACCTAGGTCCATTCCACGGGCCTTTCAACAGTGCATCAATGCTGGTGTTACTCAAATGCTTTCCTGGAAGCACATCTAGGTGCTGGAAAATTTGCACCGGGAAACAGCATGTGAGCCTATTCTCAACCCTTAGTTCCTGCTTCCTTCTCTCTCTGTTCTATGTAGCTTTTCTTTTCTCTTCTTTCTGTTCTTTCTTTACCTCTCCCTCTCCCCACCCTCTCTCTCGCCTTTTTCTTTTCTTTTTTGAGACAGAAGCTTTTCTTTTTTGTAGCGACTGGAGCACCGATTATGCTTGATAAATACAAACTGATTCAAAGGCCACAAAAAAGTGTGTGTGGGGTCCTTTTTCACTGATTCATGGGTGATTCTTATTTCTGGAATACAAGATGAAGGACAGAGCCTGGAATATTTCAGAACTATATCCCAATACAAACTCTGCACAGCAGCAATGTCTGACAGGAAGAAATAGTCTCAATCCCTTTACTAGTTGGGCAGTAATTTAATCAGAGAAATTCTGAGCTTGCTTTCTTTAGCAAAGGACACAATGCAATGATAACTCAGAAATCTTTTGCCTGCACAATAGTATTCATGCACTGCCCAGCTGAGTTAATCAGCTTGTTCTTCTTTTCTCCTGCTTAGGTCAAGGGTGAGGATTCATCTTGTGTAATGCTGGCCACTGCATTACTTTCAGCCATTATCTGGTATGGAGGCTTTCACCAATGCACAGCTCATATGACTCTCAACATATTATCAGAATATTTATCATACAATACAAGTACGCTGAATATTCCTGTTTCATTGAATTTACTTTGTAATTAACACTCTCAGCAAGACTTACACTGTAGGGTAAAGCCTAGACTCCTTGGCATAGCTGACCAAATCCTCTTAGCCTCTCATTGCCAGCCTCACATCACCTTTTCCCACTGTTCCACAGCAGTACTGAGTAAAGGATAGCTTCTGGAATATGCCATGCTCTCACATCCCTCTAGATCTGTACTGATGGTATGCCCAACGTAAAGGGGTATTCCTTTTTTTCCTTTTCTATTTTTTAGTTGCCCTTCATTACTCCCTTCATTCAGACATTTGTCCTAGGTGACCTTGGTGCTGTCACATTTGGATTTGGATACATTTGGATACATATTGGAGGCAGGATCTCTTATGAACTTGCCCTCTGCACTACACTACTTTGTCATCTCTGAAACAGAAGAGTCTGGCACTCAGTAGGTGCACACAAAACCTGCTGAAGTTCAGGTTTAAATCCATTCCTTCTCATGACTTACTTGTCCACTCTTTCTCTTATGCTCTCTCCACACCTCATAAATCTTCCAGCTGAAGTGCCTAGCATTTGCTTGCATATTTACCTCCACAGACACCTGGAAGCCCTTCGATGGCTGGAATCACATCTGTCTCTGTATTCCCCACACTTAGCACACTACCTGGTAAGGAACTAACACTAACAAATCCTCAATGAGTCAACTGAGACACAGGAGTCACCTCTGAATATCTCTAACTCAAAATTTCCCCCAAATGCCCAGAGTCTCACTGATTTGTGTTAATTTATGTGAAATGGAGCCCAGGTATTTGCATTAAGGTAACAATGCCCATTAATTGTCAGCCTAATAAGCAAGTTTTTACTTGTATAGAAGAAACAGAGCATCTTTATGTGACTCTACGTTACCACAGTAAAACTCTACCTGTAAAGAACATGCAGTATAGAAGGAGGAACTTGGAAATGTAACAAACTCTGTTTGATCTCTTCTAGCTTTGAAGCAGAACACAATTCAAGTCTTTTCATGGTATTTGCTAAAGGAATTGGTACCTACACACAGGGCTGATCAGCCCTCCTGAAGTGTTACCAGCTTGCAGCCCAGTGAACTTACCAGTTTTGTGGAACTGAAATAAACATTTGTCTAGATTAGAGGATATGAGGTTTAAAGGTGCTTTTCAATCACAATATCCTTTATGAATTAGAGTTTCATCCATCAACATTACAGCAAAAGGAGGCAAGGTCTCAGAGGGCTGTCTCATTACAAGGCTTGTAAACACTGTCCTTAGAAAGAATTGGTTTATCACCTAACAAATCAAAATCTGATTGAGAGGAGAATTTATTTGAGATCATCTGTCTTAGAAGACATGTTGAACTGAATGCACTTCTTGGCCTCTTTAGCCATTCATCAAGAAATTAACGAGCAAATGCCACAAACCACTGGAGCGCCTTAGACTTGAAGTGGGAATCTCACACACAACACACACACACACACACACACACACACACACACAAATGAGTAAAGCCAGACAGGAGAGACAGGGAGGCTCATTTCCTAAGAAAATATGAAAATGGCATGGAAATGTAAAGTTTCAGAAGAAAAAAGTACCAGAGACTTGTAGATGAATGAAGTCAAATGCAAAATTAGACTTGTTTCATTTTCTACCATGTTTAAACATAGGAAAACATTTTCCATAGATTTATTCATAGAGTTATAGAGACTCAGTACAGCCCTGAAGACTTTCTTCCTTCATAAGTTTCTCTTACTAAGCAGGAAACCTTAAGAATCCAAGAATATTCTAATTCAGCTAATTGGTAATTAATTAACTACTTTGCTTTTTTTTTCCTTGCCAGGGACTCCATGCAGGCCATGTACACTACCAAGCTAAAGCATCCACTCTAACAAGTATATTTAAAAGTGAAGTGACAGGAAAACTAAAATGTCTCCAGCATTGCTACTGTATGCCAGCACCACACAGCTTTATTACTATTGCCTTAATTTTTATTGTCTTAAGTAACCATAAGTTAGGTTCTTGCTCCTGCACTGAGGCTACCCACTCAGAGGGGTGAGTGTGCACTGGCCTGGACGGAGGGGAGTGCCTGGCACCTCCAGCTCCTGCTGCAGGGGCTTCCTTCTTGGCGCCACACAACCCTCCCCTCCCCCCAAGTCCGCCCTTTTGTCTGTTGGGTCCTTTGACTTCCAAGAGTCCTGTCCCTATGCTGAGGACAACCTTTCAGACCGGTGAATGGGTACCATTCGGGGGCGGAACGTCCGGGAAAGGAGCACTGGGCCCCTTTAGCTCCTGCTGCAGGGGCTTCTTTGTTCCAC
>LOEQ01002034.1:168811-195388 GCA_001685075.1 Bramus lutescens | reverse complement strand
GGAGATCTACCCAGAGTCAGTCACAGCATAGATTGGACCAAGACACCAAGACTCCCCTGGCTGCATTTGAAGGAAGAGATGGGCAGACATCAATGCAAGAATTCCTCCAACAACCTGAAAGGCTACATGACAACACCAGATTCCAGGGGTCTCGCAACAAGAAGACTTGAACACCCTATTCCAGAAGAAGGAGAAGAAATCGACTTTAAATGTAACATGAAAATAATAGAGGACCTTAAACAGGATGTGAAAAACTGCTGTAAAGAAGTGGAGAAGGCAAACAAAAAGGTAGAAGAAATGACTAAATCTCTCAAAGATACCCAAGGAAACCACGATAAAGCAATCAAACAGGTAATGGAAACAGTTCAAGACTTTAAAAATGAAATGGAAGAAAACACAAACCGAGGGAAGGATGGATATGGAAAATCTGGGTAATCGATCAGGAACTACAGAGACAAGCATCACCAACAGAATACAAGAGATAGAAGAATGAATATTATTGAATATAGAAGAATTTATATTATTTAAATAGAAGAATTTTATTTTTGCCTAAATGTATGCTTGGAAAATTCTAGTTTGTAGACATCTTGAAATCAGTTTCACAGGAGGGCATTCTTTTCAAAAGAGAAATTCTTTGCAGTATACATCATTTCACTTTTTTTTTTATCTTATTCAATGTGTTTTGACAAACCACCCTAATGTAAGTCAGATAAAATACTGTGTTTAATCTTCAAACTTAAACAATTTTTAAAAATAAAAGTACCAATGATAAGGATACTTTGGGAAATGTTAAAATAAAGATTTTTTTCATTAAAATTCAAGTCAGAGCAACAAATACCTTTACAGGATAGTATCTTTTTGTGACTCTACACAATATGATTTAACTGCCATCCAAAGAAAAAGAGTTCAAGATAAATGCATCTTTCACTTAATTAGGAGGTTACAACATTTCATGTGATGACATCTATCCATTACCAAGCACCATAGAGTTCTGAACACTGAACAGAGAAGGATGAAGGAATGTTTTTGTATCTCAGAGACACTGCTCCCAACTTTGGGTACTGTGCTTAGTGAATGTGTGAGATGAAAGCTAAAGGCACACACATACATGTGTGGAAAATGGCCCTAATAATCACTAATAAATAAATATTTCCTTTCTAAGTAGTTTAAATTTTAGAAGTAATTTTAGAGTTATATTTAAAACATAGACCACATATTTTCTTAAGATGGAGATATAAAAGAAAAGACTACTTTTAACTTAACCATTGTCTGAATAGAATACTGAGAGAAAGAAAGAGAAAGGAAGAATGTGGAAAAAAAAGAAAAAAAAAACAGAAAAATGCCAATGGTGACAACTCCACACTACATTAAAGAGACTGGAGTCCCGAAGCACAGTACTCTCTTTATACGTGATCCACCCCCCAGAAGCTTCATCCCATCTGCATAAACTTTACTGAAAATTATGTTCCCACAAGTGAAACAGGATGCTCACCCTCAGACAAATTCTGTGTGTTACTTCATCACCTTCATAGAATGGCAGGGTGATTAGTGGGTAAGCTTAATAAATCAGATGTAAAAGCTGCAAGATCAGCCTTCATTCTCCTTCCTTTAGTTGTGGTATTTCTGTCCAGATGAAGATCTAAACACCATTCCCACTACAATTCATTACTGTTGACACAGAGTTTAGTGAATGATCACAGATAGAAATTTTATATGCTCCCATAAAATAAAAGATTCAAAAATAGTACTTGAATCATTACTGATGGTACATCATTACCTTGCATACAATGGGAGCAGTGCATCCTCTGTGTTGCTACCAAGGAGGAATGTACAGACATCCCTTCAGGTCCTCAGAACAGCCAGAGGAAAATGACGTTGCTATGTAGTAAACATTTAGTATTATTACCAATCTGTGTATTAATTAAGATTTAGTGAAATTATTTAGAATGTTAAACCCTGTTCAGATTAGTTATGTTTATAATGACTGACTAGAATTTAAGAAAGAGAGAAGAAAATGGCTACCTAACACCAACAGTTATTGCTCACTAGAAAAGGACAGCGAGGACACTTGCAAGCAAAAGAACTGGATCAATATTAACGCGATTTTCATTTCATGCTTCCCCAACTCCAGTAAGCTGACAATATACTCTGATTATGTGAACTGCCTGAGAGTAACACAGGTTATTAGAGCAGGAGGTGGAAATGGGAGGCACTTTTTATATTGACAGGCCTGCTAATAGAGTATACTGATTTTCAAAGACATGTAATACATTTTCACAATTTGGTTCTGACAGCAAAAACAGAATTTCATTTATTCTTAATTCAAAATATTCATATGTAAGCAATATTTTTTAGAGCAGACCAGTAAAGGTGACATTCATAAGCAGCATTTTAAGCAGAAAAATGCAATTAAAAGATATAAGAAAATGTTATTGCATTTAAGTGAATTTAAGCACAATATAACTATAAAATGTTAATATAATAATCTAAGGCAATTCAGAAAACCGTATTCTATGCTTTTTAGAAGAATATATATCATACCAACTCCTTATGCATTTTAAGACTAATCCATAGGTAGGATTTTGACTAGTCACGAAGTTAGGGATGATGTATAATTATTTAGAAGAGGATGTTGTATTACTTGAGGAAAAACAAACAATGCTCTTGGGCAAGTATGGAACTCATAATCTTACAGGTCAGGACAATGTGTCCTCAACTCTGCCTGATTTCACTGCAGAGTCTGATCCCATGGTAAGGTGCTTTGAAGAATAGTGACGGGAGGTGAGTGCCCTGAAGTGGAACATTGGGGCATTCCCTACTTTATAAGCAGTTTTTTTCCCTTAGAAGATAAGAGAGGGATGGGCTGGGGAGGGAACTTGAAAAACAAAGAAGCCTGCTAGATTCTGTGCCCAGAGGGATAGACGAGAGCAGAATATAAGCCTGGAATAAACATGAAGTCAATGACATGAACAAAAACTGAAGGATGGGGCACTTCCTAGAGCAACACTGGACATTTGCTTTAAGTATCTCAGATTACTAGGAAAGGAGTAGAAGATGGTTTGAATTGGCATGGAACTGGCTCAGAGAGGGGGAAGAAAACAGTAACTAACTCCTTCTTTCTTACCAAAAAAAGACACAGCCAGGGTGCTGATGATGTGCAGGTTATTTTAGCAGTACTCTATGATACAAAGTGCTGGAGATGTGACTCAGTGGCAGAATGCTTCTTTACTTGGGTTGGTGCCCTAGGATCAACCCAAGTAGACAAAAAAAGTAAATAATAAATAAGTGAATAAAAAATAGAACTAAAAGCAGCACTAAAAAATTAAGATAGATTAAAAAACGAACCTACATTATGTTTTCAGAAGTGACACAATATATAAAGCCCATGAATGACACTAAGATGGCCTATACAATGCCCTCAGCTATTATCATGTAAACTCCATTTGAGGGAATGTTCCACAGGGTCAAGTGGACTCAGAATGTGGTGGGGTGGTGCTTGGGGTGAGCTTTGGCTCATCCACCACATCCCTAGGTTATTTCATTTCTGTGGTCTGTTCTTTCCTAAACATAAACCTTCAACAGCCCCCTGTCTGTTTACAGCCTCATTTTCATACCATCTCCCAATAACATGAGCCTTTGGTTCTTTCATGTGGTGCTGTTTGGGGTACTTTACTCTGTATGGTGTTGACCTTTTCCCCACATGCTCTCTATTCACTGATTTAGGGAAATTCAGTTCATGTTTTCAATGGCCACTCAGACACATTACCTTCATAGAGCTCATAGCATTGCTAGTACACTGCAAAACAAATGCCTATTGTACTGTGCACATGCATTACGCATGCAGTTGTGTGTAGATGTTATCAGAAACTGGTCTAAAATGAGCAAACTAATGAAGAAATATGTTTCCCCTTGTCATTTAGCATAAGTCCATTAGATGAACTTTTACCCCAGCTTCCTCTCTAGCATCTCAGAATGTTCTAAGTTGAATAAAGTATAAACAATTCATTTCAGATCTTAAAAATGCTGCACTCACAGATAAGTCCTTAGAAAACTTATCCTTCAATTCAGTTTCCCAAACTGATCAAATATATGGTTAAGTGCAGTACATGGATCTCATCTAGTAAATACAAGACAGTGACTGGGTTTTAATGAGTACCCAGTTCAACAAAAACATGGGTGCTCTAATGGGATACATAGAGAAATCTGATTTTGGTTTGTAAGTCATTGTTATTTTATCTGACACTATGAAATATCTAAAATAAAATATTTATTATAAAATATCCTATTAAATTATTTTGATAATATAAAATAAAATAATTTTGTATCCAGAGTTACAGAATGATCCCAAAGACTTGCTTAGGGTCATTAGTTTCTTTCCCATGGAGTCATAGCTCCAGTCTTAAATACAAATACTTTATAAATTTCTATCATTAAAACAAACACGGAGTCCATCAAGTCAAGGCTTTAAGCCTCTCCATCTTGGTGAATTCTATCCTATCCTACCCTACCCTACCCTACCCTACACTACCCTACCCTACCCTAAACTACCCTACCCTACCCTACCTCACTCTAAACTACCCCACCTTACCCTACCCTACCCTACCTTACCCTACCCTACCCTACCCTACCCTACCTTACCCTACCCTATCTGTTACACTTACTTCTCTCCCCATGTTGGCGAGTTCTATTCTTTCCACTCTTACTTCTCTGCTCACATGGTAAATGCAGAACATTCTCTTGAGATAATTTATAAGTCAGCTATTCTTAGTGATATCTTCTCTGGTCAACCAGTCTCCGGTGCTCCTGTAGTTTAAAAATGTCCACCTCCCAAACTCAGTGTCTAGAACATGTGTGATCCACAGGAACTGTTCAATAAATGCCTTTGAATTAGCACAGTTAGGCTTCTGAATCTGCTTAAATCCTGTGTCTGAATCTTCATTGAAGGAACAGGTAGGTAGTTTGGTGGATCAGTTTTTGATATGAAAAATATCATGTATGTGCAAAAGGGTATTATAAGCATATTTGTAGCCTTTGTGACCCCATTTTAGGACAGCTATTTAAGCCATTTTACTAGCCCATAAAACCATAGGATGAAGACCAGGGTAAGAGACAAAGCTTATGAAGTGCTATCAAGAAGAGCTAGCAGACAACTGCCTGCAGATCTTTCCTTCTCTTAAAATAATGCATCATTAATTTTTCAGCACTTACTGGAACCTAATTCAAACCACTAATTTTTATTTCAAATACAGAGATAGAATTTAAAATGCACAAATTAATACAAGAGGTTTACTCATTTTTCTACAAAGTAAGGACGTGGGTTCTCAGATACTGTAATAATGGCAAGGTCTTGGAAGAATGAAGACAGATAATTTCATAGTTTTTCTCCATGGCTGCATTGCTGTACAGCATTGTTCCCACTCTCAGTGCCTTCCTATTTTCTGACGACTACATGAAACATATTACAGTAGCCATGCATGCAGCAGCAGACTAATTTAATTCCAGCTCATTACAGAGCTGCTTTTTGTGCATCAAGGTCATAACTTGATGGCTTCACAAGCTTAGATAAATCAGGTGTTAAGCAGACAGATCTCTGAGGAATATAAGAATGTTCTCATTTGCAGTTCTCAGCATATCTTATTATTTATTGCCAAAGAAATGAATGATTAACTTTGTCATCTTTGCTCTGTGTTTTTTTTTTTCTCCCGCAGGCTGAGGCAGCCTGCCCTCTTCTGCAGTGCCAGATCAGACCTATTTAAGATGATGTCTTTGATCACAGACACGAAGTACTTGCGATCCTAGGCTTTGATGAAATGTAGCTCCACTCTAATTTTATGGAAGGGAAACAGAAGCCCAAATAATGACTGACACTCAACAAAGAGAACAAAACTTACTAAGAGTCTCCCTTATTCTTTGTCAGCAGGTATCTTTACACACTAGAATGTACTAGAAGTTGAAGAGTCTGGGTTTTACTTTAATATGCAACAGTTAAAACCCACTATTTCAATTTTTATCTATTAATTAATTTGCCCAAAGAATATGTCATTCAGATGAAAAGATAAGTTTTAAAACATCTTTCTTATGTAATTCCAATGCTATAGTTTGTACAATTCCTGACAAATTTTCACTTGAAAGAGATTTTACCACTAAAAATCACCTAAATATCACATTCAGTACATGCAAAATTAACACATTAAATAAACATCAAGAAAAACTACATGCCTCTAGGTTTTTATTAATCATATTCCAACACCAGAGACTGAGACTGTGTCAAATCATACTGAATTTTTTGCACACAACAACCTCATAAATTATTCAACTCATTAGTGTTACTAAAAAGGAAGAAAAATTCCATCACTGCAAAGGCTATTTTCCAACTGAAAAAGGTCAACTAGAAGTTTTAATAATAAAATAATGGAGCAAACTTTCAAAATCACTATGAAATAAAACTGTCTTTTGTTTCCTTAGAATTATATCAAACCCTGATTATTTACTCAAAGAAAAAAATTAATATTATTATTTGTGACTCCAAGAAAACGGAAAACTATGCCATGAAATCTGAACTACAGATGGATATTTCTTCCCATCATGGAAGTACAACTCTATTTTAATCTAAACCATGTGGCTGGATTTAGGATATGAAGAAAGATCAGGTAGTCCAAGGCATTTCTGCTAAGCCTGAAGTCCATTGCTTCTCCTTCTCTTCTGTTACCCTCATGTAGACTCCTGTCTCCAAACTCATGATCTACACTTGAGACTTTGAAGTGCAGACATGTTTTGCCCACTAAGGAAGGTGACCTGTTTAAGAAATTGAATGAGGCTCTCTCAGTTTACAAGTCCTTAAGAATTCTATTTTATCACTGATTCCAGTTTTTTACCCACACTGAGAGTTATCAGTGTAAAACATTATTTGGTTCCTGAAACATGTTTCCATCACATGGACAAATGAAAAATAGTTTTTACCACAATCCAAAGTGGAGATTGTGCATATTCAAAGCCAAATGGCAAGTCAGGATTTAAAACATTTTATCATAAGGAGGTATAAATGATACAATTATTTGACAAGGAAGAAAGAATACATTGAATGTTAACTTGTCTTAGGCAGTCTTTGGGAATTTGTAGCTCTGTCCTATGAAGGTTCCTAATGGGTCTTCCCAACATCACAGGTCTAGAAGGTGGCTGTTGGTCTGCATCCTTCCAGAGTTTGCATACATAAACACACTCTGATGTTTAACAGAGGGTATTCAGACAATGGGTTGGGTTTTAAATAGTTTGGTTTTTCTTTCTTTTTTTTATTGGCTTTATATAGATGTTTTTAATATAAAACTTACTTTAAAAACAGAATCTGCTTTCAATTAAGTCTCCCAGCATCTATTTTTATTGAAGGAAGTGCTTTGTAATCATTACTGGCAGTTACTTCCTCTTTCTTCTGAAGTACTTTGTGCGCAGTTTGGGGAACAAGCAGAGCTAGAAGTGGGGAATTCTGGTTGTTTGCAATCTTCCCTTTATTTCCCTCCCTTCCTGTACCCAGCTCCTTTTCTGAATGCCAACCCTCTCCTCAGTTCCTGAGGTCCACTGATGAGCCCTGATGAAGGGTTGAAACCGTGTACCCTGGAAGTGTTCAGGGGCGGAGATCTGTGGTATGTTATCTTTGGTCTTCCATACCATGACCTGAACCCTGGGGAGTGACCATCATGTGACTCTACCATAGGAACTGTACAAGTGCTTTAAATATTTGTGGCTTGGATATGATGTTTGCTACTAATACTTGTCAAGTAAAAACACTCTCTTTACCAAAGAACCAAACACAAGAGAGACAAAAGAACCTGGATACTGTTCATCACTTAGCATTTAAAATTAATGAAAATAACATATTTAAAATTACCATGAAATACACAGAAGATTTGCTAGCATGGTTCATTTATTTCAAGATGCAAGTAATATTTATTTTAGTTCAGATTTATTAAAAATAGTTTTTATGTGATTAAAATATGAACTTCCATCAAAGGGATTTTTAAGGTAAAAATACAAATCAAACACAAAGAGACCCATTTTTTCCCACAGAAACAAAGAGATTATTTTCATAACAAAGCCCTTTTGAAGTAACTTGTAGAGTATGGGTGGCAGCCCCTACAAAATTAGTTTTTTTAACTATTACCAATGCACCTTAGCCTAACTTCTCTTACAAATTATTTGCAGACAATTCTACTTTCCAATAAGATAAATTCATACTGAATTGCTGAACAGATTTAAATTAGTAAATAAAGCACACATGTTTAATCCCAGCATTCCAGATGCAGAGGGAGATGGAACTCTGAATTCCAGGCCAGGGAAATCTTCACAGTACTATTAAGTATATGCTGCCTAAGTAGGCAGTATTTCTATGAATCATGAATGTAACAACCCACTTTCAGTTGGCTGCAAATCCTTAGGGTACTAAAATCCTTACATGGGTTTTAGAGATGATTTGAAAATTCCTTATAGTGAGGACGCTTATGATTTATCAAAACATTTTTAATGTTTACTTCCACTGTATAATTACTATGTAATTTTTCATAGGGTAACGGTTGAATTGAAACCCTTAGGTACAGTGTTTATTGAATAATGATTTATAACTTTTTACACTCACTTCATTAAGAATAAGAGTTGTATGGCATGATACAAACTATATAGTGATGCAAAACTATTTACCATATGTGGTAAACTTTAAAACAGATAGTTCACTTAATTACTCTCAAGTAAGTGAAAATAAATATCACAAGTAACTCTAGGATTAAAAATGACAACACAAACTACATGGACAGCGCTCACTATTATTACCTTGGAATATATGGCACAAGAAATTCTGATATAACCAGACTTAAAACTTATCAGAGCATTTAAAAATTGTTAAATAGTGTCAGTGAGATGGCTCAGTGAGTAAAGATTCTTGCCATTAACTCTGATAAATCTGGATTTAATCCCCAGGACCCAATTGCTGAAAAAGGAGCAAAATGACTCTCTTTGACTTCCACACATGAGTTATGACACGTAAACATATGTGCCTGTACTTGTGCACACATGAGCATGAGCACACACATAAAATAAATGTAGCAAATTAAAAAAATGGGCAAATAAAATGCAATTAAAAAAACTTATTAGACAATGATCTAAAGTAAAATTTTTATTAAACTATAGTAATGTTTTTCTTAAAAATTAAAAAAAGAGAATTGGGGTACAGCTTTTTTGCAGTGTGGTGGTTGATAACACTGGGAATGTATTGTTAGGCACAAACTTCACTAGCAAGCCATTGGAAACCTGGGAGCTGAACTGGATGAACAGAACAAGACTGTCTATTTATGTATCATGCGTGTGGTGTATGTATATGCATTTGTTTGCATGTAGTCACGTGGTTATGTGGTCACATGCGTGGATGTGGATGTGGATGTCACCAATGTCTTTGTTGATAACTTTCAATTCTGTGAGTAGTGTGAATGCATGCATGGATGCCATGGATGTCTTCCTTGATTACTTTCCTTCTTGTTTTGTAACTGGGTCTCTGAATCTAGAGTTTATTAAGTGCTTAGACTGACTGGCCAGTGAACTTCAGGGATCTGCCTGTCTCTGGTTCTGCAATGATGGGGTTACAGAGGTATGCTTCTATCCTACTTTTAAGTGGATACTGGACGCTGGTATTCTAAACTCAGCAAGACTGACTGACTGAGCCATCTCCCCAGCCTGATAATTTTCTGAGCTTAAAATAAGTAGGGTGGAAATATTATGTTGATATGTTATTAATAAAACATTTCAGTTATATTTGTAAATAGAGATCATTATATAAGCCTATGTATAAGTGAGTACACATACAGAGAGAGAGAGAGAGAGAGAGAGAGAGAGAGAGATATGCATAAAAACACAGGTCTTGCAGCAGGGTCTATGCAGTATCCACAGTAGAAAAATTAACAAAATACACACCCACAGTTGAGTACAGGATTATAATATATCTTTACATGGCTTGTGATCATTAAAGTTTGAAAGACATTGAAAAATCCATGCCACTGCAGTTTTGGGCTATTTGAAGGGATGTTAGGTTATGACCAGATGTGAGTATTTTATCCTTTTACAGTAAGATGAAATCTCTCAAAAAAATCTAAGAAATATGGAGTTTGGTTCTACCTTGATAGTGCTAAAGGGCAAAGTGAAACATTTCTGACACTTAGGTTAGTATTACCTACTACTGCAAAACTAAATTCTTACTATCACAGATCCCTCACCCCAGAAGTGATTCTGCTTTTGAGGCAGTGGCACTCACCATACTCAATTGCAGATTTGAGCAGTGCTTCAGCATGTGTGGAGCCAAATGCATTTCGAACAAATCTTCTCCTTCTACGAAGATCATCCTCCCAGTAATCCAGACGCCAGAAATCATGCAATTGACTAGATGTGGGAAATAAATGACATTAATGTTAGTAATAAAAAGCCGAAACAGGAAATTCATTTGTTCCCTAAAAATAAAGTTTTACTTCATTAGTATCTATGGAAAATTAAGACAACTGTGTTTGTATGAGTATTACTATCACAACAAGCAGTAGTTAAAACAGCTGCATTCTCATACTTTATTTGCTCACATTGTAAACATTTGGCTGCTTTTCTTTTTTTACAGTGTTCTTTTCTCTACCAAACATTGATTATGAGGAATTTAGTAACAAATGCAACATCAAATTGCAAGCATTAATGGCAGTTTCCTTTCTTTTACAGTTTATAACAAGCTTGTAAATCAGAGGAGACCTTACTACAAATGGTCTGCAACTTAATGTCTTCAGCTTAGTAGACTAAATTAAGAAGAATAAAATATTGCCCATGTGGATCCGGTGGAGAAATGATTAAAATGATGTGCTGAAATATTCACTGAAGTAAATCCCTGCTGCCCACAGCAACCTGAGTAAAGTGCAATTTTATCCATTATTAATAATACCAAATTAGAGTTGCAAAAAATTTCCAGTATGTGGTAATTGTCTTGGTAAATTATTATTCTAGTGCTAAGAGTCCTCAGATGATTTTACAGCTTTCGGCTAATATAAACCATTAACAACTATAGTTATCATCGGATAACACTGCCTTGTACATGCTGAACCATTATTAAAACCCACAGTGCATTTCAGGAATTACTTGAAACATGCACATTACATGTTCAATGCAGCATTTCATTATGGGGCTTGGCTTTCATTTAACTTAAAGAAACATTGGTGGTAAATACCACAGCTTAAAAAGTTAGGTTTTCTGTTTACAGAATGTAGACTAATATCGTAAAAAGAAAATGATGCTGTAACTGTTGTGAGCAGCACTATTGATAAAAACATAGTCTATTGTAGTATCAGTGGTGTTTGTAAGTACAAAGTTCCTTCTGAGACTCATGACCTTTACTTAACTGTAAGTGCTGGGCTCCCAAAATTCAAATGGCCCTCAGCACTGTCTTCCACGCTCCTACTAGGATGGCCCATTAAGTACTGCCAACTGCTTTTCTATTCCAAAGTCCCAAAGTCTTCCATATTCCTCTAACAAGCAGCATGGTCAGGCCTGTTACAGAAATACCCACTCCCGATAGCAACTTCTGTCTTAGTCACTGTTATGTTGCTGTGAAGAGACACCACGATCAAGGCAACTCTTAAAAAAGAAAACATTGCTTGCTTACAGTTTTGATTTTCTTATTTAGTTTTTATTTTTATGGTAATTGAGTTTTAAAGAGGTAGATTACTCTCATAAACTACACAGAAGATTGAATTTACAAGATAAAACAAAATCAAAGATGGAAGGTAATCTGTTGCTGAACATTTAGCAATAAAAGTTATTCAAAAGATCAGAAAAAAGGTTAGAGTCAGAACAAACAGATACTTTACTAAAAACACACAAGACAGATGAGCACCTGGCCTTCCACTTCCACACATTACCATACACTAATCATTGATATTAAGAATTCTGTGTATAACTCGGGAGGCAGAGGCAGGCAGATCTATATAAGTTTGAGGCCAGCCTGGTCTACAGTATGAGCTCCAGGACAGTCAAGACTACATAATAAAACTCTGTCTAGAACCCTGGCCCCTTCAAAAAAAAATTCCATGTATGCAATTTAACCCTGCCCAGATCACACAAAAGCATGTGTCTGACAGATTGGTAATTAAACATTATCTTCACGTGAAGAGGCACTTTTATGAAACCCATGACTTCATACACTGAGTATACGCCACTAAGAGACTGTATGTTAAAAACTGGAGCTTATGTCTATCTGTTGTCTTTTCTTTTCTTTCTTTTTTTTTGCAGTATTAGGGATTAAAATTAGAACTTTGCATATGCTAGGCAAGTGCTCTACCACTGAGCCACATACCAAGCCTCGAATTACACTTCAGTATGGTGTGATGCTAACTTGAGTACCTGAACTATATAATTTAAATGGGTAGATTGTATAGTATATAAATTATATTATAATAAACCTATTATTAAGATAAAGGTGTCATTGTTTCTGTTTGGACACACTATGGATTACACTTCTCCCATCTACACTATGGATTATTATACTTCTTCCATCTACTTTTCTTTTTTTCCTTTTTTTTAAATGAGGCATGATCTTGTTATGTAGTTCAAGATTGCCTTGACCTCATTGCAAGGTCAATCCCCTGCCTCAGTGTACCAAATGATATGAGACAGGAGCTGGCCACCATGTCTAACTTTATGCATGTTGAAGAAAAGCATGCTGATGTGACTCTTTGGGCAGTTATTGTGAGTGTCAGCCAGTCACTTTCACACAAGAGTCTCAGGGACAGTGGATAGGGTATAGGGTGGGTGCCATGTCCCTTTCCCTTGGCATACCTTGGCATATTTGAGATGCTAGAGTGACTTCCGGGAGTACTGCCATTCTGAGGGTCTGTGCGGGACATGGGTGTGGATGAGAAATAAGATTTTTTTTTTCAAGACAGGGTTTCTCTGTAGCTTTAGAGCCTGTCCTGGAACCCTTTCTGTTGACCAGACCAACCTCGAACTCACAGAGATACGCTTGCCTCTGCCTCCCAAGTGCTGAGATTAAAGGTGTGCACCACCACCACTGGGCCAAGATTTTCTTGAGTTGAATCCCTGAGATGTTCAGGTTGTTTGTTACCTCAGTATAACCCAAGAGATAAGTTTGTAGGAAGCTAACTATGACAGGCCAATGGGCACGGACTGAATCATTTCACATCTGCTAGTTTTTCAGTCCTCTTAAAATCCAAATGAGAAAAGCAGCACTATTACACACCCTTACAAGAAAATAGAGGCCAGGGGGGTTGCTATTCTCTATATCAAGCAACCATTTAGTGGCAGAGCAAGCATGTGCTCTCTGGTACTCAGATTTCTTAGCTACACTCATTGTAAAGGCAATTGAGAAAATGAACTCTCTTAAGGATATGACTCCAAAGACAGCTATTTCCTGCCTCTTTTCAAGAAAAGCCAACTACCCTGGATGAACACTGGCAATTATGGGAGAGACACAATGAACTTAGTGATCTTTAAAAATTTAAGTTAATATCATCTAGCAATATTTATGAGGGATATAGTTATTTTTCTTTTAAAAGCTTGTATTAGTACACATTAACTGTATAAAATCATGGGTTTCATTTAGTCTCTTTCTAATGTCTGTCTTACACTTTGGATATACTTACCAAACAAGGTACATCTTATTTCTACTATCAGTGTGAAGGGGAAGCATGTCTATTTGATAAGCAGAGGAGAATCACTTAAGGGGAAATCTTTATTCTTCCATTAAAATAATTAGTTATATCAAAGGTGTCAAGTACTTATATTTAGAGCCATGCAAAAGAATGGCCTTTGGTTAGATTCTGGGTGTTGAGACGTTTGACTTTTAATTTGATTTAGATTTTGTTTTGTTTTACTTTCTTCAGAGAAGGCAGATTTTTAAGGAAAAAAAAACCCACTTCATTTATCTACTTTTTTTTGCCTTTTTTTTTGCCTTTTGTGTACACCACCACATCCTTTAAGTCTGTTTTTCTAGTAGCATAAAGAATAAAGTGATTTTACAGTCTTCAAGGGGTAGCGTTTTCAATGTGAGAATGCAAGATGAGAAAATCTGTCCACAAACTGGGGTAAGGTTCTGGTTAGTGTTCATATAAGGCAGAAGCAGTCCTTTTAAGTGTGATGGCCAGGGAATTGAGTTTCATTCTAATAAAAGAAACATTTGCTGTTTAAAGATCATAAGACTACTGGGACAATTTTCAAAATCCTTCATTTATTTTAGATAAAACATTAACATGTGTTTTAAAGGAAGCCCACCATATTGCTCAGGTGAACTGTCTTAAGACACCCAGCAGGCCTCAGGAACCTGAAATTGCTAGCCTGCCTTTCTGTTGCAAGAAGGCTGGACAAATCCACTAATATCCACCAGCTGAAACTGGCCTATCATAGTGGCCTCTAAGGAACGCTCCCCTCAAGATGATTAAGTCCTGTGCAAGAGGGAGGCACACTGCATTCACCTGTGCTCTTCTGAATACTGCAGACTGTGCAGAGTTGGTAACACCCTCTTCCAAATACCTCTAGTATTACACCCTCATCATTCTTAATTAGAAATGACCTAGGGAACAGAAAGTCCCATTCATCCACATGACACATTTCCTTACTGACCTCTCCATTTTCCGTGGCAGCTCTGGCCTGCTGTCTGCACTTTGTATTTGAGACCCTTAGGATTCATGTTTTGTAAACCATACTATTTTAGGTGTTAGTTGTTGGCAGTCTGGAATGCTGAAGCTGCTTTAAAGTATCTTCAGTCACACAAACAGGCATTTCTACAAAGCAGTGTACAAATGAAGATGGCATGCCTCACAGAGGTAACAAATAAACACAAGACACAAACTTCTAATTTTGCCTACAAGGTATATACATTCCCCTTAAGAAAAAAATATTGTTTTTAGAAATTAGAAATGGATTGCACAATAAAACAATTCCTAGAGGTCAAAATCATTTTGGGAGGAGGAGGGGATCATCTAGTTGCTTATTTTCCAGTGATTTCAGTGCACTGGTGCAGGTCTATCAAGAAAACATAAGCGTTGCTTGTGCCTTCAAATTCCTAAGTGATATATCACAATCTATTAGTCTCTTTGCATTTCTAAAGAAAGGCAGTGATATTTCACACAGAATATGAGAAAGAGTAATTTTAGAAATGTTTAGAACACTAAAGCAAAAGGTTGCTCGTGATTGCCCCCACCATGTCCTCATGCCTTCTTGCACGGAGGCTGTGTGCCCTATCACTCACTTTCTAGTAACAAGAGTGTATGTAAAAATGAAAGTAAGTCATATGGACAAACAGTTTGACAAACTCACATATCTAGTTCTAAGGGGAGGTCTAAGAAAAACCAGATTCCAAGTGACCCAGTTTGGCAATCAGTGACACANGACAGGGTTTCCTGGCTAGAAAAAACTCTGTAAATCAGGCTGGCCTCAAACTCACTGAGATCCCCTGCCCTGGCTTCCCAAGTGCTGGGATTAAATGTGTGTACCACCACTGCCACTGGGCAAGATGAAGTCTTTAACTAATATACACAGACTTTCTTGAGTAGTATTATAATCATGCGGAAGCTAGAAATTACTCTTAAATATTTTCGTATTCCATGTCCCCACCTCATCTGAAACAGGGTTTACTCTGTGGTCCAGGATAACCTACAATTCATTACGTGGCACAGGCTAATCCTGATCTGACAACCTTCCTATGTTAGCTTCCTAAGTGTTGGGTTTACAGCTGTGAAACACCCTGCTGGAATTGAGATGTTTTGTAATTTTTTTATTTATTTACATACATTTCATAAAATGTCTATACTAGATATGCTTTCTCTATTATATAGTAAAGTAGTATATAAATACACACTACATAGTATATACACATTATACAATATAGTATACAAACTACACACACTATTTCAAAGACAAGGCTTAACATTGTGTTAGAAGGCAGTTGACTTAAGACAGCAGCTGGCTTAGGGAGCATCTCTCCATTTTTGTGGGCCACGAGCATTCTGAATCGCTCTTTTGCTTTGTGTGTCAGTGCAGCTAGGCCTGTGATTACATCTCCAGTTCATCTCAGTGTACAAGAAGAAACTGAACAGTGAAGAAAGCCTCATGCATAACTAGAAGCCTAGGACAGCAGCTAAAGTCTCTGGTACATACCGAGTGGTTTAAAAATTTTCAGCTAAGTTTATGGGATAGAACCATGGCTCCTAACTTTACACTGCTGTTTATCAACAACAGCAACAAAATAACACTAGTTCCATTGATAATATGAAACAGCTAAAGTAGAGAAACACAAATTTGAAAGGCTTCAAAAAAATACTATTTAGGGTAGGTCAAAATAGTGGGCCAGGCCTGTGATCCCAGCTATTCGGGAGGTCAAGGCAGGAGGATTTCAAGTTCAAAGTCTGTCTACACTACAGAGTAAGATACTGTCCAAAAACAAACAATAAAACAAACAACAACAACAACCAAAAAAAGAAGAAAGGTCACCCCTCAAAAATAGTTAACAGAAAATATAAACATTTAAATAAAAATATTTCCTTTACACTTTGATATAAACAAAGTAATTAAAAATACTTCTGAAGGCTTACTATGCACAGCATGCTATTTAGGCAAGGAAGCTGGCTGGTGATCTTTGATTTTCAGGCTATTCCGAATCATTAGCATAGCCTTCCCAGTGTCTCACACCATAGGAATGGGTTTTGCTGGACCTGAGCCTCTTTCTAGTACGGGCACTTCTGACAGAAGCATCAACACCTCGGTCTTTCTCTGCACAGACATCAGTTCTCTAATTGTTTCCTTCCATTTCTGCACACACTGCAATTCTGCCACTTACAAGTCCAAGGAACTCTACTTTGCTGAATTTAGTTTCTTTCTTTTACCCCCAAAAGAGAGAGAGAGAGAGAGAGAGAGAGACTCTCTCCCTCTCTCCTCGTGCGTGTCCAAATGAATTAAAATTAAAAATTAACTGAGTATCAACCGCAATGATTTTTATAGCAAAGATATTCACACTGAAAAGTCAACACACATGTGTGCCTTACAAAAGATGGGAAGCATAGAAAGGCCAAAGGTCAGGTTGCATATCAGAGAACATTATATTCTTAGCCATCAAAAACTACCTCAGTGAATCAAGGGAGATGGAATAATAAAATGAGTATCCTCAGCCAGGAGTAGAGCCCTGTACAAAACAGACCACTCTAGCTGTGTTCTTTTCTTTTGAAGAATCCAATAAACTGCCATTATATTCCTTTTAAATGGTTCCATTACTGGATTCTATAAGAGCCTAATCTCTTGATAATTATAATAAATGCTTGTAATCAAAGTAGGAACCATTTAGAATAGGAAGGAGAAAAGCTGTTTTCCATCAAACTCACTGTAGTTCTATGACTTCTGAAGCACCCAGCTACAATGCAGCTTTCCGTCTAATTCGCTAAAATAAATATTTAAGAAAATATCGGATCAATGAGACTTTGACCTGAGGTATTGTTGCACATTTTTTTGGTCTCATATTTTAAAAAAAGCATTAACAATTAAAAAAAGGGGACATCTTTGTTTTAGCATACAGATTACTAGAATTTAAGTGATAATTTGATTACAGACAGTGTTTCCTCAGGGAGGAAACACAATAGTTACTTTAAAAAAATGACTCCGGTGATGAGCTATCCACAGTGTGGTTGTGGATAGTATTGTGGATAGCTTGAAGGAAGTATCATTTTCCTGGAGCACAGCACATCTCAATGCAGAAGTTAGGTCTGGGCTTTCTTGATAAGCAGTGCTAGGTCATGGAAGTAATTTAAGGCTGGTAAAGTGACAGGAAATGACTACATAGGATCAGGAAGGCTTTCATCTGCACAGATTTCACTTCTAGCTGTGAACAGCAAGAAGCCAGCTGTGGCCAGGTTAGGAAGAAACTGTCAACCAACCTGTACTACATTCAAGGGAGAACTGTTTCATTTTTTAAAGTAGTGATTTTTAATAAGTCTTAGTAAAGAACAATCCTTTCTAAACGTTCATTCATATCTATATATAGGGTTTCCACCAACTGTCAAAAGTGATGAATCTAATTTATAACTAAATAAAACTTTTGTGCTCAGTTTTGGAAATAAACAGAAGTATGAGGAAAAAATTAACAAAGAGAAGTAAAATACAAAATGCAATGCCTTAAAGGCAGAAACAAGTACTTTTTACTTGGTATTCCTAGAGGCACTAAGAGGGAATCCTTGCCTGAAGAGCAAGACTCCTTTGTGAGAACCTGGACATTTATTTAACTAGGGACGGTCACTGAAAATGACCTTTGGCCAACCCTTCACCATGGTCTTACAATGATCTAAAATGAATGCTAGACACTCTTTAAAGGACATTACTTAAAATCATTACGTAGGAGGAAGTATTAAAGCAGGGGCATGAAGGGCAGGTCTTTGCTCATCAAAACGTAGCATAGGCTTAAGGAGAGTTGGAAACACACTGAGAATCTTTGTCAAAAGGCTGACAAGCAACCAAAATCACCTAGTCTTTTAGAATGGCCAGGGACAGTGTCACACTCAAGGGGGCTTATTTAATGCTTGATGGAGAGAATGATCAGCGGAAACGATTTTACAAAATAGAAATGCTGTTTAAAAATCATATAGGGAAGTGTTATGAATAGTGGTTTTCTCAAAACAAGTGTTATTCAAATAAATTTTATATTTACAACATGTAGTCAGTTTCATGAACTTAATAGGTTAATTTACATAAATCATTGTCTGCATTGCAAACCAAACATTTGACTATCTCTATCTTTCCTCTGTTAATTTATATTCAGTATAAAATTTAAGGTTGAATATAGATCGGGGTGAATACGCAGCTGAAAGCATGGATAAGAACAATTGAGAATTGGTAAAAATGGTAATACCGTGGAGCTTTTTTTTTTTCTTTTTAAATCATCTTAAAAGGTGTTTCTGTTTCAGTTAGCCAACAGAGGACATACTCTAGGGAACATGGATTTTCCCTATTAAGAGGATGATTAGTTCAGTAAATTACACCTTTCAGATGAAGATGATTGTTATATCTCTGCACAGGGAAGGGAGAAGGGGATAGGAGGTTCATTTCACCACAAAGTAATTATGTGGGGCCAGTATGTTACCATTTATCATGGCAGAAAAATGACATTCACTGTTAGTCAAGGGAAGCTGCTACTCAGAGGCTCCCATCTAGATCAATACTCTATGCATTTTTTTCTTGTCAAAAAAAGTAATTATACAAGAGAAACTTCACATCAATAGCTTCCCTGGCTAACATGGAGTCTACCATAGATGCATGAGGGTAGGGTCTTGTCAGCCATCACCTAAGTCTAACCCATTAAATCCAAATTAAGCTTGTTTTACTGTTATGTTAATAATTTCTTTCCAGTGCTATTTTAAATCCCCACTACTGGCGATTTAAGTAAGAGAATGCCATTGCTTTCTGTTTCTTGTTTTTATGGTAACAAAGCATGCCAGGTTTCTCTTGACCACACTATAAGATATGAGAGTGGCTACTGATTAACCTAGGAATATTTTCCAAGAAAAGGCAATAAATGTGAAAAACTATGCACACTAAACAGAACTGAGAGTACTGCAGGAGCAGGTAGTAAGTGTCCAGTCATGACACTGACCTCTAACTTCTAAGATTCACAAATAGCATGTGGAAACAGCATTATGTTTTGAAATATATATTTAAATATTTCAATATAAAAAACTATCCCAGTCAGGGCATTAGAATATGGACAGCTAGGGCTACACAGAGAAACTATGTCTCAAAAAGGCAAAACAACAACAACATATTAATTATATGTATTAATTATACATAGACATAGCATATAATATATATACACACATACATGTATATATACATACACACATATAGATGAAAACATGTTAAAATCATATAAATTCCATCACAAATGGTCAATGTGACAACTGCTTTCTCTGAGATAGAGTTTAGTCTTATAAACCAATATATTATATCAGAAAAGGTTAAAGGGCAAGAAAAAAATCACTACTTCAGTGAAAAAAAATTTGACATCCAATTTTCAAGCTGATTTATCAGTGGAAAGCTAAAATGGATAGGTTGCCACTACTGGGGAGAGGCCTGTCTAAGAAAGCTGTTACAAAGCCTCCCATTTTGATTTAGCCACATTAATCAATATAAACCTACACTGTTTCAATTTTTAAAACATTGATCTGCGGTAAGCTTAGTTCAGCCACATTTATCAACTATCACAAAATACTCAATATATTTTTAAACATTGGTAACAAAAATAAAGTGATAAAATTCAGGTTAATTTGCCTTGATAATTAATCATTGCTACAAAATAAAGGTTTAATCTAGTTAACTAATAAACTGAGCTAATATTTTCACATGTTGGGAAATAATGCATGTTTTCGCTCTGTCTGCTCCTCCTTATGCCTAGACCAGCATCGACTGAAAGAGTACTTTGAGGCAGTCCCAGGTTAGTTTGCTATAGTAAGTTCTTCTAGATAAATAACAGATAACATTTTTTGTTTGTTTTGGGTTTTTGAGAAAGGGTTTATTTATTTATTTTTATTTTTTTGAGATAGGGAGACAGGGTTTCTCTGTGTAACAGCTCTGGCTGTTCTGGAATTCACTTTGTAGACCAGGTTGGCCTCGAACTCACAGGGATCTGCCTGCCTCTGCCTCCCAAGTGCTGGGATTATCACCACCGCCTCTACTTTCCAATGTTAATACTCTTCCCAGCATACATTGATTAGTTTTAGTATCCTAACTGAGACTTCTCACTAGATTTACTGAGATTTTCATGACCAGCCAACATGCAGCAACACCTGTCTGCCTGTCTTTTTTTATTACCCTTCCAGTGAGCATAAATGGTACATGTACTTTAAATATTTAAGAATATGTTAACATGAATACAAACAGAACTTTTATTGCAAGTTGTTTACTCCATCTGCCTTAAAATATGGGCAAATTTTAGCATTACTTTGGTCATTCAAACAAATGTTTATGAATAACTTTAGTCATTTCGCATTTGTCAACTTTTACCTATTTGTTTTATCCTTCTATGCCATAGATTTGGAAACTATAACCATTTGCTGACCTTTGTCTCTGAGTTCAGTCCCACCCCCAACACAGGGGGCTTCATTGTGAATGTCTGCGGAAGAATTCTTTCGGTGCATACCTTGACAGTGATCACTTGGGCACATGGAGCCCCACTTCTGTCCACTGAACGCAACTACTTGATAAGGACACGAAGGAATGATGGTTAGTCCACTACCTCTTTCCACTAAATGCTATGTCCAGTTCATACACTGACTGCAATAACTTGTTCTTGGGGAAAATTATTTCACTTTCGGATCTGAGAGACCATACTTTCTTCCATTCTCAACTCCATTCTGAAACATCTGCCAGGCCGTGTAATGTCTCACGTTAAGATCACCTAATTAACTGGTGCAGGGACTCTTCCTAGTTCGACAACTTTGATGAATTCTTTACAAAGGCCTTGTCTGAGTTTCTCTTCTATGAATTTTCTTTTAATTCTAATTTCTCTAAATGATTAAGGCACAAATATTCATGTCAGACATATCATTTCTAACGTGAAAGCAGAAAGCACTGTATTATGGATCAGTAACCCTAGGCCCAAAGGTAATAAAAAGCCACAACATGAGGCAGTTCTATGCTATGAGAGCTGTTATCAGCAGAGTAAGTGTGCATTTTTGCTGGCAAAACTTAAAATTTGAAGTATTGGTTACAAAAGGAATAAAACTTACTTTGTTACTAAAATTAGCCATTTTCACTTTTAATACAATATAGAGGCGTACGGATCTTTAGTTTTACAAGCACAGATATTATTATTAAGGTAGATAACAGAAATAATTACAACTCTAAAATTAAATTATTATAACCCATCTCTTAAAATCAGCGAATCAGAAAGGATTTGGATTTTTCATAATCTTCTCCCATGATTTTATAGAAACAACAAGAAAAATAAATTTCAGGAATTCATTCATTTCACAACTATATATTCACAATTGTTATGTGTAGCTAATGGCATCTGAAAGACATTATTTCCTTCCCAGAGGCAATACACTACAAAAGAAAAAGAACAATTAGTCTTTTATTCACTTAGCATGTGCTCATCCTTTTTATAAAGGGTCACCCCATGGTGTTTAAATACACGAAAGAAGACTGGGCATCGTGGCAGGCACATGGAGTCCGGCACTTATGAGGCTGAGGCAGAAGGGCAGTGAGTTTAAGGTTTGTTTGAGTTATGTCCTGAGAATTTGCCCCTCAATATATATGCATGCATACATGCTATATAAAAATGCATTCTGAAAATTAAGGTAAGAAGTACAATACAGAGAGATAAAGAAGAGGTACAGATACTCATCACTCCAAATGAAGCAAGCAGCTCTTAGCCTGCAGCCTAAGAAAGCACACAGGAAAAAAAATCATGAGGAAAGGGGAGCACTGGTACAGGCAATGTGTCACCAGGCTTTCAAAACTAATATAAGTCCCGGCTAGAACCCTGAATAAGACATGCTCCTCACATTAATCACAGAGAGATACTATATGGATTGTTTCTCTTTCTCTAGCACCCCATGACCTTGCTTGAACATCCAGTATTGTTAGGAGATAAATACCTATTACCTCTGTTATGGTTGCAGAATAATTATTCTGTTCGGGTTCCCGTCAATTTAATTTTATAATGGAAGAATATAATAAGACAAAGAAGAGCATAATTAAAAAACTATTTTATAAATATAAGGTAATACAAGTAAAACAATTAGCATACAAACTACTGAGTAGAGAATACAGTCTATTTTATAAAGGACTAGTGTGATTAAATTCTTTTTATTATGGATTTGCAGTTCTGATTTCGTAGTACCAGAGGAAGGTCATGACCTCTCAAGATGCATTTTCTTATCTGTAAAATTGAGTTGCTACAGAACCAGGCCTAATCTTTGGCTGGGCAATCAAGATCCTCCTTGATTGAATTTGAACTCTACTTTCAGTCTTATCTTTAATTATGACCATTCTCAAACTTCATTCTGGTTAATTTAACATAGCTCAAATACCCCTGCTGCTATGTCATTCCTTGGAACTGGAAATCTGAACTATTTCTTTATTAACTGTGTAAGCTGGTTAATATTTCATTTCAATAATAATTACTGCTTTATAGTAATGTTACCATTACTAAGAATTGGCATGCTCTCATAGATTAGACAACAGAGAGCTTCCTTGGGCTAGGAGTTGTTTTACATAGAACAGCAGCCTACTGTATCCTATTGGGGACTGTGGTATATTAACTAAACTACAGCTAGCTAACAGCAAACACTGATAGAGGGTCAGCAAGCATATCTCTAAGAAAAGTGTACAGTCTAGAATGCCAGTCTACTCCAAACATCACTGTTTGAGAACTTAATAGCATAATTCCTCCCCATCCAATTACCGTACCAGTAGAAAAATGGTAAAGAGAAACTATGTGCTGATTTTGATAAGGCATGACAAAATTCTACATCTACTCATTATAAAAACTTTTCACAAACTACATAGACCAAAGCATAAAGGAGGACTTGTCTTTAGTCTGATAAAGAAAACACATTAAAAACCAAAATTAACAAAAACCCTTATAAAATATTTAAATTATTGTAAAATATTGAAACTGTCCTTACAATCAGGACAAAGAAAGAACATCACTGTTGCATCCCATGAAACAATGCAAAGTAGAGTACAGAAACAAAGTGAATGCAACTGGAAAAGGAGGAATGATGCCTGTATTTCAGGTGATGCTGTGCTCACCAGCACAGCTAAGAAAATGCACATACTATGACCAATCAGTGCTTAGAAGGATTACTAGATAAAGATCTATAGATGTAACAACTGTGTTCTAGTTATCTGTCCCATGCTCACTACTAAATTAATAAAAAACACAATTACTACAGCTTCAAAATACATCAACACCCTAAAAATAATCTTATGAAAAGATGTACAGTATCTTCACACTGAGAGTTACCTGCCATCCACAAGTGAGAGATGATTTGCACAAGTAAAGGCTTATCACAGAAATACATCTGCATACCATTTTAATGAAGCTGTCAATGTTCTATAGAGCCAATGAAATTTCAATAAAACCTTCAAGACTTAAGGTCAAGAACAGCTAGGTGAGTATATAAAAACCAAAGACCCGAAAATAAGCCATGCACCAGGCTTATTTATACAGTTATAGCAATCAAGACAGTTGTGTTCAAAAATAGAAACCAGGGCTGGAGAGATGGGTTGGCAGTGGGAGTACTTGCCAAACTTGCTAAATGGAGTACGGTTCCTCACACCCACAAAAGGTGGCTCAAAACAATCAATACAAAACTTTGGCTACAGGGCATCTGATGTCCTCCTCTGGCCTTTGCAGGCACTCACACTTACATGCACATACATGTCCCCACAAACATACATATGATTAAAAATAAAATAGACAACTGGCTCAGAGTGCTGAAAAGTTAGGTCCAGGAAGTCTAAAGACTGACACAGACACAGGATATTAATGCAGTATGAACATGGATGGGTGTTCTTTTCAATATATACTGCTTGGTCTGTTGGGTATCCGGCAAAGAAATAACAATACTGACTTCTGCCTCCTGCACAAGTTCTACCTAGGTCTATAGCATAATGTCAAAGTCAAAGCACTAAGCTTTGGCAACACTTAGAGAACATCTTCACAGTGTTAAAACAAGGACATTTCCAGAAGCAAAATCACTGCCATCAAAGAAAAGGTGATGTGGACTAGAGGACCTGTTTATAACAAACGCGAAGGTGAATGGTGGGAGGAGACACATGAATGCTCACCTCCCCTGAAGATCAGGTACTGATACAATGAATAATGAATAAAATGGACTGCTACAAATGAGTCAGAGTAACAACAGCTTAACAGAAGATTCAATAGGTGGCTGAAGAGACAGCTCAGTGATTAGGAGTGAATATCGCTTGCAGAGGACACAAGCTCCCAGACACACATCAGATGGCTCACAATCACCTTTAACTTCTGGTCCTGGGGTATCCAATTTTTCTAGCCTCTACATGGGCACTTACACTCATAAGCACGTATAGAACCACAGCCATACATACAATTAAAAAATAACAAAAATATTTTTACAAAGGTTGAGCAAAAGACTTAAACAAACATGAAACAAATGGCACTAGTCATAAGTGGTACTGGACATTTTAAAATTTCAGAAAAATGGTAATATAATGCAAAGCAGAATGTAGAGATGTAGAAAAACTGAACAGCTTGAGAACTTAAGTAAAAGAGCTTCTACACATGTCTATACCATGGCTCTATAATTCTGATCCTAGCTGTTCTTCAAACAGAAAAGATATATAATTTTAATTTATACACATAATTTTAGGAAAATAAAATCATAAGAAACATATAGGAATTATCAGAGCATAAGAGAAACTTTTACACATAAGAGTAAAAATATGTGTAATAGATAAATTCAGATACATTCACATAACGTATTTCTAAATATAGATGAATATTAAACAATCTGAAAAGCTTATGCCATATGGGCTAATGTCACAAATATTACACAAACAAAACAAGAGAAATAAGTTCATATTATGAGGTTCTATGCAAGAATACAAAAGTAGGTTACAAGTATGTACTATGAATTTAAGAAAATGGTTTCAGTACTTAGCTTCCCCAAGTGCAAAGCAATGAAGCAGGAGAATGGTGGGGGTGTGGTTTTAGAGTTTTGGTAGCAGTGTCTATTCAACTAGGTGATCACACACAGAGTGTCCATTTATTAACTTGCTGAGGTGTTCTTTTTATAATATGTTTTTCTACTTTGTGCCACACTTCCACATGAAGGGGGAGGGAGCTCATGTGACTGCGGTGGGATAATGTCTTTTATCCTATCACTTGTATTATTTTTAATAAAATGCTGATTGGCCAGTAGCCAGGCAGGAAGTAAAGGCAGGACAACCAGGCAGGAAGTAGAGGCGGGGCAATGAGAATGCTGGGAAGAGGGAAGCACAGTCTGCAGTTGTGACCCAGATGCAGAGGAAGGAAGATGTGACAGCCTCGCCAAATAAGGTACTGAGTTATGTGGCTAACACAGACAAGAATTATGGGCTGATATAAGTTAAAAGAATTAATTAACAAGAAGCCTGAGCTACTGGGCCAATCAGTTTATGATTAATATAGGTCTCTGTGTGATTTCTTTGGGACTTAACGGCTGTGGGAACTGGGCAGAACAGAAACCTCAGTCAACGATGTGATGACTTCTTTCATTGTCTGGTAGTCTATAGTTCATTTCACTGCATATTTTAAATTTAAACCCACTCATTTTACATGTTAAAATTTACCCAAAGCCAACAGAACTCCACTCATATTCTATGTCTTATACACATATGTCTAAATACATGTGCTTGCGTTTACATATGTGTGTGGATGTTGCATTCTTTGGTTCAAGGAGTGTGGAGGCCAGAGACGGACATCAAGATGTCTTTCTCAATTGCTTCTCCGCTTCATTTCTGGGAAACAGTTTCTCACTGAACCTGGCATTC
>LOEQ01002034.1:147465-165543 GCA_001685075.1 Bramus lutescens | reverse complement strand
GAGAGAAAAGAAAAGAGGGAGGGGAGAGAGAAAGAGAGAATGAATATATAAGGACTTTGTTCTTCCATAATCATGCCAGCTTGGCAAGAGAATTCTGTCAATGAAGCATGGAACCTCTGAACTGTGTGGTCACATGAAGCAAAAGCATACTGTTTTTACACATGCCTTCCCTCAGACACAGTGAGACACACATCTGCATGCTCATTCCAATACTGTGTGTATAAATGTCCTTGTCTCCCCAAAGAAAAAACATCTGATGGCAATGTTTTCTCTGCCATCCTAAAGACATCCTGTAATGGAAATACAGTTTTCTTTGAAAGATGCTGCAATGGGACTGTCTTTTGGGGGCTGCTTCTCTCCACATGATTAGTGATGGGTTTAAAAAGGCAGAGAGGACGCTAGAGGAGTTCCAGGCCAGTGGCTGTATTTTAAAAGAGGGTGAATTTACACACCTCCAAATATTCTCCCTCCCTCCCCCCTTTCTCTTTTCTCTCTCTGTGTGTAGAGGTCAAAGATGGGCCCACGAAAGGTCCCAGTGAGAACTTGACTGGTGGAATTTTAGAACTTGTGGTGAAGTTACTGTGAAGGCAGGAGGCAAAATTTATTCTAAGCAGTGCACAGTAAAGCACTGTGCCAAGAAATAAAGTCAAGAAAGAAATGGAAAATTACCCTGATACAACCAGAGGACTGAATAGGTAGAATAGACAGGCATGGATCACTAGGATCTGAGATAAGGTACAAGAGTTTAAGGACTAAGACGTACTTTACTATTTCCTGGTAATTCACGTATAAAGGATTGAAGAATCTGGGATGATTAGTTGTAAACTATAATATATACAAGTTAATTCGCAATATAAAAGTTTAGAGCTGTAGAGGCTAGAAATTATTGCTATGTAAGAAGGGGAATTTCTGTCAGGTCCCAAATCCCAAAGGGTAACTTCTTTCCACTTTAACCTCAGCATTCAACTCTGGTTCTCTTGCCAGCCTCCCAGCTTCTATCCTGCTAGTCCTCATTCTCAGGACTAAGATGGGCCTTCCTGCTCACAGCTTCATGCTGGGGGGTCATCAGTGATCCTCAGCTGGACCTCATGCCCAGGGTTTTGTAATTTTCTTTAGTCAGAATGCAAAAGAAGCCACCATCAATTTGTTACCTGAGTAGAGGCTGGGCTTTTTACCTCTTTGAAGAAACATGGAAACAAAAAGCATCTCTTTGTCCCCATAGAACTGATCCTTCCTTAAAGTCAGAAGGAGACCTAAAAATGTGTCAGGAATGCTGGACTTGAGAGGTCCAGTTAACTTGAGCCTGAGGACAATGATTTTGCAGCTTGCTTCTACTGGAGTATCTTCTCACAACTTTACACTCCTCTTTTCATTATTCTACATAACGCAGAATCTCCCTCTCATAAGCCTACCAATCCAGGAGGGAAGAAACTTTGCCTTGTTCATCATGAGCCACAGCATAAGATACCATCTCCTAGAGACTATTCCTCAGCTCGCAAGCAATTTCAAACAATTAGGGTAAATCAGAGAATTAAAAGAAGAAAAAACTAAAACACAGCACCAAAGAATTATCATTTTTCTGCCCAAATTATGTTATTTGCACATTTGGGTTTTATGGATAATAGTTGCACTATAATTACTTTTTACTTGAAGTGTCAGAAGTTCTAAATAAGCAAAAATTAGTATCACAAAAATGTTTACAGACTTTTAAATCTTAACAGTGCAGTTAAATTCCAAAAAGTTTACAATGAAAGAAGCAACATTCTGATGAAGGCTTTCATTTGAGAAAGACAGAAATTCAAGGACAGCCACACCAACCGGCAAACGTGGGACAACCTGATGATGCTTTACAACAGTGCCTGCAATGGAGGAGCTAATGCAGCACAGAGTGAAAGCCATCTGTTCAGCTGCTGCTATAAAACCATTAGATAATGAGAAAAACGGAGAACTCACCTTTCCTTGTGGCATAGTTAACCAAAGGCAAAAATAACAAAGGAACAGATAAAGCTAAACAAGATAAAGCTTGTGATTTTAATATTCAATGAATCCAAAATAAACCAAATCCTGTTTCTTATAAATGCACGCAAAAAGAAAGAAAATTTGAATATTTCAAATCCTCAAACAACAACACTTCTATTGAACAACTGCAAGCAACAGATAATAATATTAGTTTGAATACGAATCAAAAAAGAAATAAGCGAGGAAGTGAACTGGATGTGAGGTTTTGATACATTTCCGAATTTTTCTAACAATACATTCAAGTCAACTTGTTTTTAAAAATCCCAAGTTCTTTCCCTTCTTACAAATTCTAAGCATGTGAGCACTGATGTCATGTACGCAGCATATGAACACCAGCGACTGCCTGCCACTTCATGCAGATTTACTGATATACTGACATATGTATTTGGAGAAAGTAAGGGTAAAACATGAAGATTTATGTTTAACCACGATCAGCTGAAGTCCAAGAAGGAAAAACAAAAGTTCAAAGTCAAGAGAATGACACTTCATTGCTTATTCTTACAGATTTTCTTCTTTTTCAAGATTTATTTATTTGCTATTACAGTGCTCTGCCTGAAGGTATGTCTGCACACCAGAAGAGGGCACCAGATCTCATTATAGATAGTTGCGAGCTACTATGTTATTGCTGGGAATTGAACTCAGGACCTCTGAAAGAGCAATCAAATTGAGACAGCCTGGAGTTGAGATGCCTTAGAGCTAAGACATACAGATGAGATGGAATCTGAAAGTTTCTTATATCTAAGATACTATTGTACGTTTAACTCAATACTGGAGAGAAGTGTGCAGACACTGAATTTTAAAGCAGGTATTAACTAGGCCAATTCCATCAGTGGAGGGATTCAAAAGTTTTGTACCGACTTCTTTTAAAAGACAGGAAGCTGCTCCTACAATGATTAATACTTGCAGATGAGCACCTAAATACTGAAAAATGAAAACAATACCAGGCAGTGGTGGTGCCTGTCTTTAACCCAGCACTTGGGAAGCACAGGCAGGTGGATCTTTGTGAGTTCAAGGCCAGACTGGTCTACAAAACAAGTTCCAGGACAAGCTACAAAGCTACATAGATAAACTCTGTCAAGAAAGAAAGAGAAAGAGAGAGAGAGAGAGAGAGAGAGAGAAAGAGAGAGAGAGAGAACTAAAAGCTGAGGCTGAATTTATTATATTTTGACCCTGAAGCTGGTATTGTTTTACTTGGAAAACTTACAAATTAAAAGAAACTCAGGGAAGTAACTGTTACTACATATTATAGCCATATATCTGCAAATATTTATAAACTCAAAACAAGTTAATAAATGCCATTATTTTGATGACAGAAAAAGTATGGGAACCATAAAGTAAATAATTAAAATTCCAAGCAGTACATATATCATTAAAGCTTGTGAAAATTTTTGGCATAGTTATATGGTGAGGAATTTTGGTGTGTATGTGTGTTTTATTTTATGTTGCTGTTCTTTCATTTTTGAGATAGGTTCTCAATCACTGTGTAGCCCTGGCTGGCTTATAACTTGTTTTATAGACCAGGGTAACCTTGAACTTATAGAGATCCACCTGCCTCTATATCCAGAGTGCTGGGATTAAAGGTGAATGTCATCACTCCTGTTCGTGGGGAATATTTCTCAATGACCAAACAAAATACTATACATATTTATTTACACTAAAAGAATAAAACAGTAAAATGCTGACACATAAATATCCTTTTAAACTTATTGTCCTTTTGTAAAGGCCATTTATTTAGTGAGGATTTAAAAATTTGCAAGTTCAAGGTAAACATTTTAAATTTTGATACAGATTAAAAGAAGCAATATAAGATACAGAATAATGTTAAGAACTTATTTGTGAACTCAAGTATCAAGAGATGTGGTGCTCCTCAAGGAAGTAGTGAGGTCCTGACACTTACTACCCCCCTTGATCTGGACATAGGAACAAGTATTTGCCTAACTTTGACATAGCACCACCAAATTTACTAAAAGATGAAAATTTAAACAATGATTCATTTATCTTATTTATGTGTGAGATTTTTTTTTTTTGCTTGCACACATGAATGTGTACCATGTGTACTGCTGGTGCCCACGGAGGTAAAAAAAAAAGAAAATGGGGTCAAGTGCTCTGGAATTGGCTGGATAAACAGTTCTTCACTTTTCTCACACTATCTCTAAGTAGATACTATACTTTACAGTTTTCAGATAAATCATGTAAATTAGATTTCCAGGGCTTATATCAGCTTTAAAGTTGTCAAAAGGAGAAGATGATATTCTTGGGACATAACTGTCTAACCCTAAAGTAGCAAAAATGCACACTTACTTAGTGATGACACACTACTGGTGCTTTCTTCTTGGAGAATTTGTAAAGGCCTTGATGTCAGTGGTCTACATTTAGTAGACATAACTCTCTACCTGAGTTTTCTGAAGGCTTACATGATGGCAGCCTTCAGTTCTCTTAGATTTCATTACTGGGCAATTACTAACAATGATCACAATGGTCTTTATAGTTATGTCATACATATTTCATGATGATATTTATGTAAGACATTTTGTGTTTTCTCAAATGTCACCTTATATAAAACACATAGACTTATAACTATAATGTCAAATACAAAAGTCCACTGAAAAGAGGTTTGTAACACCAAATTAAACAGTCAAAACTTACATTATTATTAACATAGAAGAACTGGTGTGAGCCAAACATATGCGCTAATATCATTAATCTTGCAGCTATATCAAAGCAAAGAGCATCCTCATGGCATTTGCTTAGAGGATGGTGTGGCAAATCCATACTTTAGTTATTGGTAAGAATGGCCCTGGAGCATTAAGATACTGGGAACTGAATGTGAAGTCCTAATTTTTTTTATTATTTTTCCCAATACTGCTACAGATTAACTTCCTTATGTGATAGATTCTGTATCTCCAATCTGTTACTGAATAAGGAGATAGGGGACTTACTGAATTTAAAAATTAACATCTGAGAAATTACATAATCACATGTATTAAAGAGTATAAATTAACAACAGAGAGGTAATGCAATAGGACATCATATCAAAATAAACACTGAAATAACTTTGCAAAAACTTCATGGCTTTAAGAACAACAAAATTTAAAGCTGACTTAAAAACAGTCACACACATTATTTACGTAAAATTTTGTCTCTTAATAACAGACTGTTAAATGCAGCAAATGTTGTCAGGAAGCAGGTTAAAAATCAAAACAATTGTTTTATAGTGAGTAGTACGTATTAGAAAGGTCTGGTGGAGTGTTTTGGCAATAACACCCATCCAGCCACACTTACTCCACCACACTGCTAATCCTAAGGTGGAAACAATCATCAGGTGTTGCTGTTCATCTGTTTCACTGAAGTCCTCCCACAGGGAGGGTTATGGGAACACTGTGCTGTCAAAGTTGCAGAATTAAATGAACAGAGATGACGGTAATCAGCCTTTCCTTTCCTGTATTCTAAAGGTTCCTGCCCAGTTACTTAAAATACCACAAACATAAATAGTTGTCTCTTTATTGTAACATATTCATGACAGATGACTTGAAATACAGCACTCTAAGGCAAAGACTTCCCAAGTAGGAGGCAAACCATTATCAATGACAAGTAACAACGAACTGCTTACAAGAATAGTTATTAAAGCACAAATTACAATCTAACACATGTGGTTTTACTGTACCTACCTACAGCATAGCACAACACTACTGCAAACTAACTTATCTCGTTTATTTATTCAGTCATTTCTTTTCATTTTTTAAAAGACAAAAATATATGTAGTTACAAAACAGAAACTCCTGGGATTCATATTCTTAACTCTTTAATACACCTTTCTTGTTAGAATGTAAGGAGCAGTGTTTCGAGGAACTTAAATATTTAACTGAAAGTATCCATATCAAAAAGCAAGAGAATAAAAGCCAGAGTCCACACACTTATTTCACTATCCAAATAGCGTATCAAAGTATCATCCTCAATGATTCCAGCCAACAAGCTCTAAGGCCTGCCTAACTTAGTCCTTGGCATCACTGTTTTATAGCTTTGTGAATGCAGACTTTTAAACAATTGCATTAAGGACTAGAGGTTGTGATGGACTCACTTTAAGGAGGGAAAACCATCACAAGTTTTCAATTTTATGCCCTTTTTAAAGTTATGGACAAATTCAAATCCTAAGAATTTGAGAAAAAAAAGTAGACACCAAAGGCTTCTGTGGCTAAGAAAGCAGTCTAATGTTTGTGAGACTGGTTGTTTTTTATCTGCAAATTGCTGTCCTCTGTTATATGCATCTATGTGGTTTATGTACTTAACAGTATGTTATGGATTTTTAAAACAGACTCTTCTGAAAGACTGACCAAAAATTATTATCCCAATTTTTAAAAATCGATATAGTTTAGGTCAATCAAAAGGGTCAGGGAGCCTCCAGTCCAACCCTTCACACCCAAGCAGACAGCTGCGGCTGCAGTCTCCATTTTCAGGTCCCCCTAGATGGGTTCTCGTAGAGGGCCCAGTATTAGAGTTCTGGGAGAGGCTGCACCGGGACAGCTTTATATGCCTTGCTCTGCTGCAGTGTATGTTCTGATTCTTTTCATTCTCATCTCTACTATAATTGGTTTTAAGGAAGATGAACTTCGAGACTCTTTTTTGTTATTGTTGTTTTTGTTTTCCAAGACAGAGTTTCTCTGAGCAGCCCTGGCTGTCCTGAAACTCTGCAGACCAGGCTGTCCTCAAACTCAGAGATCTGACTGCCTCTGTGTCTGTAGTGGTGGTATTGAAGGTGTGTGCCACCACCGCCTCACTGAACTTTGTGTCTTAAATTCTGGCTAAACATACATAGCAAAGCCCTTTTAATCTTTCTCCTTGGAGTTCCTTGCCTATATCAGATCATTTCTCTTAAAAATGGAAGATTGAAAACTCAATGTTGACATCTCCCCTTTCATCCTAAATATTGGAACTCCATGAATAATTCAAAGTCAGTAGCCAATAAGCATTTCTCCTTTTCAATTTCTGAACCTCTGATAACTGATCTTCGGCAGCGCTCCCTCCCCAGCCGCATCTGATCGTCTGCATCATCACGTGCTGGAGGGCAGTCTTAGGTTGCGGCTCTGTTCTCACAATATACAACTTGCTGTTTCTTCTCCCCTATTGTCTCCTTGACTCTTTCAATCCCCCCTTCCATAACCATCTCAGAGGAACTACAGTCTACTGAGTGACCCCTTACTCGCTGAGGAGTCTCACACCTCACATTGCTTAAGACAGGATGATTACTATACTGTTTTAACTAACCCAGGTGCTATCAATATTTCAACAACACAACTTACATATTTTATGTAGCACATTCCTAGATGAGAGTTTGACACCTTAAACTATTTGAATATTTCTAGCAAAATGTCTCTTTTCATCCCTGAATAACTTGTTATTTTACACAGAATAGTACTATGAGATAAACATTTTATAATATATATCTAGTGAAAATTAATCCATCTGAAATCCCAAAGAAGCTGAGTCCATTTGTGTTTCTATAGGGATGCGTGAGGGTTGTACATACTTCATTCATATCCTTTCCAGTTCTTGTATGGTAATGAATGCCATTACTTGCTGAACTACCTTGCCAGCCCATCTCTGTTGCTTTCATTTGGACATTTCAATAAATGCATAATTGAATTTGTTTTGACTTTTTGTAGCTGATACTGAGCATCCTTATGTACTTCATGTCTATCTGCCATTTCATTCATGTGAAGTGTCTCCTCCAGGGCTTTGCTGGTTGTTTCTTCAGCAACAACTGTTTCATATCATTATATATAGAAAGTACATTCTATATTCTAGCTATGAATCCCCTGTAAACTATGGGATTTACAGTGCAGATGTTCTTTCATACATTTAGGTTCTTTTGAGTTTTTTTTCCACCCACTGAAAATAGATATTTAGTTTTGATGATGGCCACTTTGTGATGGTTTTCTTTTTTTAATTTACTTTATTTGTATTGTGTTTGCCTGAATATACATCTGTGTACCATCTTAAAGCCTGATGCCCAATGCCAAAAGAGGGCATCAGATCCTTTGAAACTAGAGTTACAGACAGTTGTGAACTGTCATGTGAGTGCTGGGAATGAAACCCAAGTCTCAAGACAAGATCAGCTGATGCTTGTAACTGCTGAGTTATCTTCTCCAGTCCTATGATTTCTTTTATTCTTTTATGAATCAGATCTTTAGTGACTAATCAGATTAATTATTCTACCAGATGAGATCACAAAGATTTTGTTTTCTTCTATAAGTTTTACAATTTCACATTTTACGTATAAGTTTGAGACCTATTTTGAGTTAAGATTTTTATGTGACTGCAGAACAGGCTGCTCCAATTTTTGTATGTCTCCAGTAATAGTTCTTGGGAAAAAAGTCCATTATGTCTTTAGCATATTGCTTTCCTAATGTCATGGTTACAACCAACCAAACAAACAGCAAAGCCCCCTTTACTCACAAAGCTCCAGTTGCTAAGTGTTGTCTGGTGCCTGTACGATCAAACAATGTCCTCAGCATTTCTTTTTCTTTTCTTTTCTTTTTTTTTTAAGATTTATTTATTTATTATGTATACAGCATTCTGTCAGGATGTTTGCTTGCGGGCCAGAAGAGGGCACCAGATCTCATTATGGATGGTTGTGAGACACCATGTGGGTTGCTGGGAATTGAACTCAGGACCTCTGGAAGAGCAGCTAGTGCTCTTAACCTCTGAGCCATCTCTCCAGGCCCCTATCCTCAGCATTTCTTTGAGAATGTGACTTCTGGTAACAACTTAGGTGAGAACACTTTCATTTTGCCATAATTAAAGTAAGAATTTTTGCTGGATATAAAACTTTGGATTAACAAGGCCTTTTCTGAGCTCCCGGATTTTTACAAGAAAGCTGTAATCTTGTGAGCTTCAGTTCCACTAGATGGAACAAATATTGTGCTTGTTTATTTGTTCTTACATAGCTTCTTTCAAAATTTTCCTATCTTTGGTTTTCAGATTCATTATGATATGTTTAGATACAGTTTCTTAATACTATTTTTTTTTCTGTGTGAAGTCAAGGACAATGGCACTGGGTTTTGATTCTACTGTATGGAGGGGCTTTGTGGGAGCCTAGTCTGTTCGGATGCTCACCTTCCCAGACCTGGATGAAGGGGGGAGGACCTTGGATTTCCCACAGGGCAGGGAACCCTTACAGCTCTTACGACTGGAGAGGGAGGGAGAGGGAAATGGGAGGAGTTTGAATTTTTTAATAAAAAAGTAAACACTTTTATGTGATGGTATATTATTATAGGGATGACATTCCTTCATATTTAATGTAGATTTGATAAGCAGAATTTAGACATGATTAGCATTCAGTTCCCACACTAAGAAAGACAGGCACAGGGCAAGCCTTTCAAACAGAGCCACCGCAGAACTCCTGCAGAGTGATGAGAGTAAGCACAGAGGAGCAGGCCTGGCAGAGTTAGGGAAAGCCAGGGAGTGTTCTGGATGGAGGAGATGCTGGATTGACAGATGGCAGGTCTGAACAGGGTGAGCACACATTCTGTTCTGTACATAGCTTCACTGAGCAGTTGGACTTATCTTTGTCAGCATAAATCAGATCCTGCTGCCCTGCAGTTCAAAGTTCTTAGTATTTTCACACTTCCCAGGAACAAAGTCACATATTTTCAATATGATAGAAGGTCACAGATCATGTTGCTCATATGTTACTTCAAACTACTTCAAGCTATCTTCAAGCTATTATCTCCATTGTTCATTAATTACTAGAAAGATTACTTTTTTTCTGTTCATCTTGTTAGTTTCCAGGTCAAAGTTTTAGTAATATTTGTCTCCTAAATGACTTAAATCCTACTATCTGCAGACACTCATCTAACAATCACTTCCGATTTTAGCTTAAACAAAGCTTCTTCAAAGCACTCTTCCCTAATAGAACAAAAATCCTGGAGGGCCTGTACTTTTTCTTGCTGCTTGTGTGTCTGTTACCATTTAATTAACATCATTTTTCTAATAGCCAGTAAGCCCAGACTAGAGGACAAGTTTGCTTACTACTATGCTAGTGCAGATAGGTGTCAAGCTTTAATTTATTGATAAAAATGAATAAAATAATTAACATTTGGGGGGTATTATTACATTTAATAGGCTCTTTGCAAGTAGCCAAAAAAAGAAACAAAGAGTACTAGATATCTTATATCAGATATTTTGTAAACATCAATTCATTTTACTTTTAATAAAGTAGAAACCTTTTACTCCATATTATTCATTAAACAACTTGAGGAACAGGGAAGTTATTTGTTGAAGGTTAATACAGCACACAGGAAATAAACAGTAGAGCTTCATGTTATTAACCTCAAATCTTATATGATAAAGGCCACCTCTAAAGCAAGCCAAAACACTACCAACACACGGTAACATAGCATACAGAGATCTTCAAGAATGAATTCAATTCCAAAAATACATACTGAATTTAACTTTAGGTAAATATAAAATAATATGATTCCTTGAGGATCTGTCAAACAACCTAGCTGTTATTTGTCCCTTCTCTCCTTCTGTACTGACCTTCCTCCTCCCCATTTGGAGTCCCTCTGCCCATCCCCCCTTTACATCACAGCACCTATATCCTGCTATTCCCCTCTCAAGCACCCCCTCCCAACAGGGTCCTTTTTTACTTTCCTGGTTCCTGCTGTTATTCCACGTTATATATTCACATCTGAAGCTTTGGGGCTGAGAACCACAGACAAAACTATAAATGTAAATGTCTTCCTAGATCTGGGTTACCTCACCCATATTTTCTTTCTAACTTTATTAATTTCATGACTTCTTTTTTTAAACAGATTTAGCTTTCCATTGTGTTTATTGTTCATTGTGTTTATGATCAGTCTCTGTTCATCTGTTGAAGGACACAGGTTGTTTCCACTTCTTGGCTACTGTGAGTAAAGTGGCAGTGGACATAGATGAGTCTTTGAGGGTAGGATGTCAAGTCCTTCGGGCATATGCCAAGGGTTGGTACAACTGGATCATATGGGAGATTGATTTTCATTTTTTAAAAGATTCTCCACACTGATTTTCAGAGCAGCTGCACCAATTTTCATCCTACCAACAATGACAAGGGCTCCTCCTTCCCCACCACCTCAGCAGCATTTTTTTTTACTGGTTCTTTTGTTGATTTTAGCCATTATGACTAGACTAGAATGAGATGAAATCTCAAAGTTGATTTAATTTGCATTTCCTGAATTGCAAAGAATGATTAATACTTTTTGAGATATTTCTTAACTATTTTGATTTCTTCTATTGAGAACTGTTTACAACCCTAGCTCATTTGAAAAAAAAAATTAGGTCCTATTTTCCCCTCTTTGTTTTGCTAGTTCTTTGTATATTCTGGATATTAATTTTCTATCAGATATATAGCTACAAACACACTCTTCCATTCTGTGGGTTTCTTCTTAACTTGATTGGTTGTTTCTTTAGATGTAAGAAGCTTTTTTTGTTTTATGAGGTCCCAGTTATCAACTGTTGGTCTTAATTCCCCAAGAAATGGAGTCCTATGAAGAAAGTCTTTTCCTAAATTTAAGTAATGTATGGTTCTACCCATGTTTTAGTCTAGCAATTTTAGCACTTCAGTTTTCAAAATGATGTCCTGGATCCACTTGAGATAATTTTGTGTAGGGTGACATATATGGTGGGTATAATTTCATTTTTCGACATGTGGACATGGAGTTTTTTCAGGATCTTTGTTAAAAATGCTTTTTCAACATTTTCTTCAATGTATGTAATATATGTTTAACGCTGTTTTTTTTAAATCTCCAATATCAAATGACTGTAGTTATAAGTACTCATGTTTGGCCCTTTGATTTTATTCCATTGATCTTCATCTCTGTTTCTGTGCCAATATCATATTATTTTATTATTATAGCTCTAAAATATATCTTGAAGTCTAGAATGTAAATAAGAACCACAAACAAACAAAAGCCCAGTATTAGGCACTAAAAACTTGATTTTGAATAGTTAGTCACAGGTTATTGACAGGGTAGTTCCAACACTCCCTAGTTCAAACTTCCTAATGCTGTGACTCTTTAATACCGCATGTTGTGGTGACCCCCAACCATAAAATTATTTCATTGTTTCTTCATAACTGCAATTTTGCTACTGTTATGAATCATAACGTAAATATCTGATATGTGATTCCCCAAAGGGATCATTACGCATAGGTTGAGAACAGCACCCTAAACAATATTGCTGTTAGCAATGGCTGTTTTTCCGAGACGGATGGTAAGCCCTACTGCTGAAGGCACTGTACACTTAGGGCACAGTACTCAATTTATTATGCTTTATCTCATGTAAAGCCTCCTGCCTGTGGTCTAGCTTCCATAGTACCAGAAAACACTATGCAAGCTACCAAGGGAGGGAAACAATTAACAGCCCTAACCAGCTCAGATGTCTGTGAACCACAACAATGACCAACATAGCAAGGTATCTGGATAGGTGTAAGAAGTGGCACTTACATATCTGTGATAAGCAAGAGTTGGCTCATTATACTTTAGGCCCAATCAACAGGAGAGAAATCATGCCTGGTACTAGAAACCTACTAGTCAGTTTCCCAGGGTTAATGAGTTAAAGAATCTACTACTGCCCCTTTGCTAGACCACCATATTTCCTAACTATACTCTAAAGTTATCCTTACATCCACGGCTAAGTGTAGTTTTCACTCTCTTCAAAGACACTTCTCTTTGCAGTAAATGGAGATCATCATGGAAAACTATTTTTGAACACAATGCAGCGATCAATGGACTGTGAGGATTCCAGACAAAATGGACATATCTACAATATAGCTCCTGTATCTATGGCTCAGACAACACTATGTAAGAGGGACAGAAAAATTCTAAGAGCCAGAATACCAGGAAGTAGGCTAGAAATGGCTGTTTAAGCAAGACTGGAATAATGGCAGTATCAGTAGACATACTAATGGGTAAGGAGAAAAATCTCACTGGGTTTCTCCAGAAAGAATCACAAGCAACTAACTAATGACTGCTGAGAGATGGAGAATTAGCCTCCCTCAGGCATGATTCCTCTAATTGGTTATCCAATACAAAGTGGTCATCCCTGAAATAATTTACACACTAACAACAAAAATGGACTCAGCAGGTTATATTTATATATTCATGCATATTTATACATATTTCTGTAATAACAAAGAATACGATCCTATTAATATGAGAGTGGGGAGACATGGAAATAAGTTGAATGGAGGAGGCTGGGGAGGGCGATAGGGAGGAAAGGAAAGGGGGGAAATTGCTATAATTCTATTTTGATTAAAACAAAAATAAATAAATGTAAAGAATATGTATCGAACATTTGTTATATGTAGAGTACTATATATTGGGTATAGCGTTAAAAGCAAAAGTCCATAATACCAGGTTAAAGAAATAAATATTTAATTTTAAGAGTCATGAAAAAGATTAAGGTTAAAAGATTCAAGAAAGTGATGAAAGAACAGAAAGTGTGAAAATCTGATAAAAAAGACCAGGGAAAGGTGGCCTCAACAGACACTTGAGTCTGAAAAGACTAGAGAAGAGACAACAAACAAAGCGAGGTCAGCCTGCTAACAATGCAGGCAGAAGCCAGTGTGGATGCAGGGGGAAGCCATGAACTGTTAGGGTATACATTATGACAGGAGGCCAAATACGCAGCAGGGGAACCAAAGTAATCAAGGGAGCACAGAGCTTTATGACTATCAATACAGTTAAGCATTCCAGAAAAATGAACTCTAATCAAAATATGCCCACTCCATTTGGAAACATGCTTTGTAGTTCCCTGAAAGATAATAAAAATTCCAATGTGCAATTAATCTTATTTGCTGCTGTATTAAAATGAGAAATGTGAGAACCAATTTACTTATATTTAAAGTGATTCTAATTTGCAATATGTACAATATCTATATCTAATGTACAACATGCAAAAGCTGACAATTATACAAAAGCCAAATCTTCCCAAAGCATTTATTTATTATTTGCTTGTTTGTTTATTTGTATGTGTGCTCATTGTGGCAATCACATGGAGGTCAGAGGACATCTTGTGTGAGTCAGTTCTCTCTTTGCACCATCTAGGTCCAGGGATCAAATCCAAGTGTTCAGAACTGGGAGCTTTCCCTAACTAAGCCTTCTCATTGGTCCCAGAAGCTACATTTGTAACATAACAGGAAAGCATTCAAAAGCACTGGTTAAATTACAATATTTTGCGACATACTGAGAAATTCACGATTTCCATTGGAATTTTGGGGGCTGCACATAATTATTTAATAAAAACATTGTTGACTGTAGTATCATGCAGGCACAAAAACTCTGGTGTTTGTTGGATGGACTTTCCTCTGAACTGGTATGCCTTTCTGTAGGGAGGCTTATGGAACTTAAGACGTAAACCAAACATACTACGCTCAAGAAGCTCCTGAAATGTAAAGGACTTATAAGCCCCTTTCACAGTTCTATGGGCAGTGACAGTTACTGGGAAGACGAAGTCTCAGATCTGGACTCTTTTTCAAGTTGTGTAGGGAGCTGCAAGAACACAGCTTGCATGAGTCGTTGCCATTGCATTGCACTTATGTTCCTGTTAGACACCCCCAATTAACTCAGAGATAGTCACTAAGCTAGATTTGGGTATAATTATTTCTTCTGTCTATTGTTGGTGCCCTCTTTGTGGTTAACAGACATGCGTTCATGTCTCTTCTGAAAAAGGGACACAAATGGCGCCTGGGTAGGAATCAAAGATGAGTTGGCCCGAGATGGGGGATGAGACATGTAACTGTGATTGATCTCTCTGAGGGTGGCATGAGGGACACTTCCTTTGTGGTATAAGGTTGTGCACCTCCCTGACATAGCGGCACTGCATATTTTCCCCTTGGAAGGTGATGTGTAGTCAAGTCTGAGCCACCTGAGAACCAAATAGAGTGGAGTATCCTTAGGGGTAAGACCAATGTGGAGGTCTCGTGTTTAATGGAGTCCGCCTTGCAAATGCAGAGCCTGATGAAATAATGCAGTCCCTGAAAGTAACATGCATGGCTGCTATGAGGTTACCATAAATGTCAAGTACGTGGTGTTCTTTTTCTAAGATGTTAGGCTATATAGTATTACCTTAAATACAAAACCACTAATATTTTCTCAAATCTTTCTTGTAAGCCCAGGACAGACTGTCAAGTCTCCTCTAACAGAATTGCTTCTCCTAGAATGTTCCACAGTAGTATCTGGTCTATATTCTGAAAATTACCACACTACTGGAAGTTTAGTAAAAACATGTGATGGGGCTTAATAAAAGAGATACAAGCAAGATGACACCAGCAAATTAAACACAGTGAGTTTTTTTCATTATTTTTTAAAAGAAAAGTGCATAGAGACCAAAAAAAAAAACCCACCCTACCTTATATGCCCATAAACGTCACAAAACAGAAAATTTATGTTTCATAAATGATCAATTTTGGTTTAATTTTGCTATGGTAGCATAAGTACATTTTGAGATTAAAAAAATCCTTAAATTTGAACTGAGAATGAAAAGAAACCATTCTAAAGTAATGTATCACTTCTCTATAGTAAGTGATTATATTTCATCACCATATAAAATCAAAGGTTAAAAATGACAAACTTAATTTTAAAACTCCTTTAAAAAGAGAGGAACATCATACACCTCATATTCCTGCATAAGTAAATGTTATGTCACTACCTATTACTCTAAAATAGAAATTAGTGGCATAAGAGAAAATTCAAAACATTTACTTTTTAGCCAGGCAGTGGTGGTGCATAATCCCAGCACTCAGGAGGCAGTGGCAAGTGAATTTCTGAGTTTGAGGCCAGCCTGGTCAGTGAGTTCCAGGACAGTTAGGGGTATGTAGGGAAATTCTGTTTCAACAAAACAAAAACTAACCAACAAACAAAACAAACAAACAAACAAACAAACAAACAAACAAAACATCATTTAGGGTTTCATCTAAATTATTAAAATAAAGATTTGAACTAATAAAGCCCATTTTCATATTTTTGAATTATATTTAAGTAATAATATGTGGCCATGGTGCAAATGGGTTTTATTTTTCTGTTATATATGTTGTTACTCTCTTCCTCCATGCCCATCCTCCTCACGCACCTGTGTGAAACAGCCCCCCAGGCACCATGCTTGTTCGTGAGGATGTTGAGAATCTTCTGCTTTAGCTGGTTCGCTGTCACGTGGTCACGGTGCTTGGCAGCACTGATGAGGTGGTCACACATCTTCTCCTCCTCTCTCCTGTCAGCAGCATACTGTGCACACTGTGACTGTGAAGGCATGCAACAAGTAAGAACACACTATGTAGAGTGGAAAAATTGCTGCCTACCCTTAAGCTAAAGGGAAGAAGAACTGAATTTAAAACCGCCATTTGACATACTCTGACTCTGTTCTAAGAAAGGCAGAACCACCTTTCAAATTAGAAAACAATGTGTTCCTTTGAAAAGTATATATAAAATATTTTGAGAAAAGTTCCATAATTAATGCTTTTCTACTTTGGGTCACTTCTTTTTTTTTTAATTGATTTTTATTGAGCTCTACATTTTTCTCTGCTCCCTTCCCTGCTTCCCCCTCCCCTTCAACTCTCTCCCAAGGTCCCCATGCTCCCAATTTACTCAGGAGATCTTGTATTTTCTACTATCCATGTAGATTAGATCTATGTATGTCTCTCTTAGGGTTCTCATTGTTAAATCTGATATCAGTGTCAAAATTAATCATTAAGAAGAAATAATTAAAAAGTTCACTAAACTTAAGTCTACTTTTTAAAACCAACTTAACACGCCTCACTTAAAATAAAGATATATGATTCCAATAATTACTTTGAAAACAAAAACCTTGTCACTTGCCATATATTTTTTTGCTTCCTGAAAGACAATGTAGCATAGAAAATTTACTTAGATATTTAGCAGATGGATTTTGTTTCATATTTTAGGCAGACTATGTTTGCTTTTTGCCCCTAATTCCTGACTGTAGAATGAGGAGCTAAGACAAGGTTTTCCAGGTTCCCTTCTAACTCTAATATTTAATGCTTCAAAAGGTCTCACAAGAATCATTCTTAGTCTCATCTTCCCAGGTCCATAGCCCTCAGTTGTCATATCTGCATCTTATTTCTGTTTTATGATGCTACCTTTTTATGCAAACCTCTGATGCAGAACTAAAAAGACACTTGAGTTTTAGATCAGCTACCATGCAGACTGACTCAGCCTGTGATTTTAGAGTTACATTTCAAACATCTAAGAAAATACATGTGACCAGCTCCAGTTATGACCACTGTGCAAAGGCCTGTTGCGTAGGAGGCATGGGGACACAGTCCTGTCTGCTGACACACACTCTAGGCAAGCTTTCTAGTTTGCAGAAAGAACCCATAACAATCTAAGAAGAATTAATTCATTATTCAATTTATCTTTTTGTACAGGGAATCACCAATTAGTACAAAGATCTGCTGCAATAATGTGGTTAATATTTCATTAGCGCATTGGAGGGTAAAATTAAATTTTCATTTTTCTTCCTTAACAATTATAGTATTAACTAAGAAAAAAGTCTTAACTGTGAAGTTCCTAGCTCAAATTAAATACATTTCCCCTTAACTGCAGAGCTCTATGAGGGCCTAGTGAAATGTCATACCATCTGCATTTTTTTTAAAATTTAAAACTGGTATATTTAGTATATACACACACAAAACCTCTACACACATAAATACATACACCCATACAGACAGACACACAGACACATACAGCTACAAGCACATATATATATACACACACATACATACAGACACAAATACAGACACACACTCACAAGCACACAGATACACAAACACAGACACATACACACTCTAACATGAAGTAAACAAATGTAAGTATTTGACCTGAAAAACCAGTGGGTACCCGTTAAGTAACAGTGACTATTTTCTCAAAAATTAGACTTCTATTGGCAGTATACACTGTGACTATGAGTCCTAAAAGCACCCAGCCTTCATGTCCACTACCTTCAGAAGCTTTCACTACTCCTCCTGTGGTTTGCACAACCATAGGGAGACTAAGCTCACCACTACCT
>LOEQ01002034.1:125271-144683 GCA_001685075.1 Bramus lutescens | reverse complement strand
GGGGGAGGGAAATGGGAGGAGGGGAGGAGGTAGAAATTTTTAATAATAATAAAAAGACCAAAAAAATACATGATGTAAAAGACACATTGAATAGATAAAAAGAAAGTTACAAAAAAGAAACCATCAGTAAAATGAAGTACCTTGTCCTATGCCAAAATTTTAAAAATTTTTTATAACTTCACTTTTACATTTCACCTTGATTAACTAATATTTCAGAGGTAAAACCTGTACTTATAATTACTTTAATTACTGCCAGTATCCTTTGAGTAATAATTAAACATATTTTTCATTTTGTCAGTTAAAAGCAGTGAAACTTTTGTGTATATTTTAAAAAGATTTTAGTTTTTTAAATTATGTGTGAATAAGTGTGTCTCTGTGTATGTTCATATGTTTATGAGTACTTGTGGAGAGCAGAAGAGGACATTAGATCTCCTGGAGATGCTGTAAGCCACCTGATACAGAGCCTGGGAACCAAACCTGGTCCTCTCCAAGAGCAGGTGGTGTGCTTACCTATCAAGCCATGTTTCCAGCCCCTCCCACACTTATCAAACATTTCCTTTTGCAAATAGTACTTCTGGCTTTCTATTAAAGAGCAAATTTACCAAGTTCCTTCTTATATGGAAAGTATGAAAGTCCTCAGCTCTCAGTCTCTCTATATTACCGAGGTCTTTTTAAAAATTCAGTTTTCATGCTTATATTCATTCATCACCAGGTTATTCCCTGCTGAGTCTGTAATCTGAAATATTATTTTCAATAACACAAGCTTTGGTTTTCACAGTTCAATAATAACATGAATTGTTTGTCCGTGTTCAATTGTCTTAAGTTACAATTAGAATGGCATAGGCTTGACTTGCTCTAGAACTTGTTTTTATGGGGATGGTGACATGTTCAGTGGCTAAGAGCACTTGTGCTGCAATAAGGACGTGATTTGAAGAAGCCAGGCCAATCTGTGTGCACCTGTATCCCAGCACTAGGAGCCAAGATAGGTGGGTCTCTCAGTGCTCACTGGCCAGCCAACCTAGGTCAAAAGGTGACTTGAGGTTCAGTAAGAGACCCTGTTCCCAAGGCAATAAGACAGAACATTAGAGACAGGCACTCCACTTCGTCCTCTTCTGCAAGCATGTATGCACACCTACACACATGTGTGCATTACACAATACATCACAAACACTCCAAAATGTAAGAAAAAAACACTGGAATGTGTATTTATGAAATACCAACTCATAGTAATTTCTCCTATATTTACCACTACATTTGATATACTTACGGCAGACATGTCCTCTTCATTGGTAACCACAGAAAAGCCAAAGAAGAAACTATTACATATCCCTGACATTTGTAAAAAGTTGATGAAATTTTAAGTTATGTATTTTTAAAAGGCCTGCATAGTCAATATTTTTCTAATTTATCAAAGTTGAATTTCATTGACCATTTTAATATTTTCCCAACAAATTAGCTGCAGAATCTGCATGGCACCTTTCATTAAGAAAGTTGAGTGATTGGATGCTTTATTTCAGAGCTGTAATATAAATTCTCAGTTGCTCTGAATTCGTGTTTAACCATGCTGGAAAATTTGCTACAACCATGTTTGGCTCTGCTTTGAAATAAGCACACTTACTCTGTGATGAGAACTGGTCGAATAACTAGGCATTGCTTATGGAGGACTCAGAGAAATGTTACCAGTAGTATGAGTTCAAACGAAGACCCTGCGACATACAGCTGTATCGCTGCAGAGGGACAGATAGACAGACCATAGGGTGATGCTGTCCTGGCACAGTACAAATGATCAAAAGAGGACCTGGGAAAAGTGGTTGCTGTATAATTAGGAAGACCTGAGTTTGAATCTACAACACCCACATAAAAGCCAAGTGAGGTGGCACATATCTATTATCTCAGCATGGGGGAGGCAGAGAAAGGAAACCCGCAGGCTTCACTGGTAAGATTGTCTAGCCAACAGATGAGCTCCAAAATCAGTGATGGACTCTCTCAGAAAGTAAGATGGAATATAATAGAGGATGACCTCTATCCTTTGGATGTACATACACTACATACATGCACATACACAAACATACATACATAGGGGACTGGGGAGAACTACAAAGTTAAAACACTAATTTGATGAAGTTATTGGTTAAGTTTGTAGATGAATATGCTTTAAGAGAGGGATATAAATTGTGAGCATTTAACTCAGTGCCTCTGCGAGCACATGTTGAATGTTGAAGCAAGGAGAAAGAAAACAAATATGTGCACATTACCGCAGATTACAAACTTAAATAGGTTAAGAGAAGATAGTAGGAATGAAGGACTCCTGATCCAGCTGGCTACGAGGTCTCATTCCTAGGGGCTGAGCAGTGGAATGATGACAAAGTGCAGAGATGGGTGAGTGCTGTGTTGTAACTAAACACCTCAGACACAACAGAGAAAAATGCCAATTATCTGGAATTCTGTCCAGTGTCCCCAACCTGCTTCTTACTCATGTTGAGGAGATGAAAACTATTCACCACAGTAGCTCAAATTTTTCACCCTATTTCATTCCCTCCACCTACCACCGCACAGAGGATAAGAAACATTGCTAGGGGACATGTCCAGCCACCCCCTTCTATATCTAGACTGAGTAAGGTATCCACCCAAAGATAATGGGTTCTCAACAAACAAGTACAAGCAGTATGGATAAATCCTGGTGCAGTCTGCCCCAGCCATACAATTGTCATCCACATTCAGAGGGATTAGTTTGGACCTATGCTGGCTTCTTCCCTGTCTGGCTAAAGTTGGTGAGCTCCCATTAGCTCATGTAGTCTTCTAAGTACTAACATACATATCTTTCTCTTTGAAGTTTCCTATCTTAGACATTTAAATGGAACCAAATAAACACAGACTCTTCTTCTGGCTTCTTTCAGACAGTGTATTCTTAGGCCCATCTATATATAGCATTTGTGAGTACATCACTCCTTTTTAAGAACCCAATGACATTCTGTTCTTTGCATATGGCACACTCTCCTTAGGCATTTATCAGGTCATAGACACATGGGTTGTTTGTAGTTTGAGCTATTGTAAACATCTGCATTCCATTCTATTAAGGCTATGCATGGGTGAAAATTTTGGTCTTATTTTAAGTGTATATTTAAATTCTGAAGAGTCCTTTCCACAGTGGGTAATCCTTTTGGATTCCTGAGCCACTAAGGACATTTTTGTGACAATTCCCACAATTGTAGGGTATATGGATTCAGCGCACCCTGACCCATATTTCTACAGTGACTTCTGATGTTGACCTTTTTTTTTTTAATTTTTTCCACCAATCATTTACAAATCTTCTTTGGAAAAAATACCTGTATCAAACCCTTTGCCCATTGTTAAATTGGAACTATTACACATTTTACCTTTGGGTTACAGGTTCTTTGTATCTACTATTAAGCCACTATCATACATTTTAGTGAAACATGTTGTTCTAACCCCATCATTCTCTTAATTTCTTGGTAATGGATGACCTTCAGCAAACACAAGAGTTTAGTTTCTGGCAACTATTGCTCAATGTATCTTTCTTTGGTTGTGCTTTTAGCATCAAATCTAGGTAAGTTACTCATACGGATTGTTGCAGATTCCTTATCTTATTAAATTCTTTTTCAGTATTTTTATTTTTTATGTATGTGTATGAGTGTTTTGTCTGCATGCATGTTTGTGTACCATTTTAAAAAGTTGATAGTTATTCAAGGTTCTATGTCCTGTCAAGACAATGGTTAAAGAAATATTAATTATAACTACCCCTGTTCTCCTTTAATTCTCAGATAAATAACCAAGATGTTTCTTGGGTTAATTTCTGTGAGTCCATTAGCAGGCTGGATGCTAGTATCTAGGAGAAGGAGCTAATGTTAGGTCTAAGAAAGTCTGGGAGGAAATGGCACAGTGATTGTGAACTGTAACAATAAAAGTTCAAGATCAGAGACATGGCAGGGCTACAGAGGATGCTTGGTTTGTGTCATTCTAGCCCACTTTTAATATTAATAAGAGTGGGAAAACATGGGTCAATGGCATAAAAAGCAAAGTTGGAAGAAAACATAGAAGCCAATAAGCATAACAGTACAGCCACAATATAATACAAGGATATAAAAAAGACATGCATGTGGTTCTTTGGTGATTTTTCCAAGCTATTCTGTGTTCCTATGATCACATGACTTCTTTCTGAAGGGAAGATGGTTGCTACTGTGTGTTGTAAACATGTAAATGAGTCTCAATAAACTAATTTCTTATTGTTCAGTCTACCAGTACAAGTTTTAAGAACTAGACAAATCCTAGTTACATGATGATTAAATCCTACCTAAAATACTTTCCTTTTGCAAAAGATGACAGTGTCATTGCTTTTACCTTTCCACTAATGACAAAGTAGCACAACAGCCTACAAAGCACATACATATACATGTGTAGGTGTTTGGCATAAAATATGCCACAGACAATGAGGCAATACTGACTCCACCATATTGGTAACACAGAAGATATCTGCTCTTGGGTGAGCTGTGTGTGAGTTACTCAATTTTACTCCACTTCTTTCAAACCCTTCTTTCTTACATATATACTGACAATAAAACTGTACTGGTTGGTTTGTGTGTCAACTTAACACAAGCTAGAGTCATTAGAAGAAGGAGCCACAGCTGAGGAAATGTCTCCTTGAGAGCCAGCTGTAAAGCATTTTCTCATTTAGTGACAATGGGAGATGCCCCAGCCCACAGTGGGAAGTATCATTCCTGGGCTATTGTTCCTGGGTTCTATAAAAAGGTGGGCTGAGCAAGCCATGGGAAGCAAACCAGTAAGCAGGTCCCCTCTATGGCTTCTGTATCAGTTACTGCCTCCGGGATCCTGCTCTATTTGAGTTCCTGTCCTGACTTTTTTTCAGAGATGAACAGAGTGTTGAAGTGTAAGCCCATAAACTCTTTCCTCCCCAACTTGCTCTTTGGTCATGGTGTTTCATTGCTGCAATAGAAACCCTAAGACAAAAAGCAAGTGAAATTTCCTGAGTTCTTAATTTTTGTCAGGAAAATGGAGAACTGATTGCAGACCACACCGACTGCCTTGCATAAATAATTTGGTCCCTACACTTCATTTGTTATCTTATTAGAGGGACACAAATAGCTTTTTATTTACATAAGAAACAAATGTTTGTTTGACTTTTTAGGAGATCATCATTCCAGGTTAGCATTTAACAGCTTTCACAGTGAAGATAGATAAGAAAAGCGGAATCAAACTTCTATTTTAACTTATTACGAGTTTGTTTTGTGTTGGCAAATACACTATAGGCAGGATACTGGGGTACAGTATGTGGCTGGTTCAGTGTCAAGCAGGAGGGAAGGCCATATAAGTACAGACTTTAGCTACATAGTTTTCAGGTTATAAGTAATTAAGTGTAGATTAAAATTTGTGTATTATTTTATTTATTTAGTGTGTATGTACATGCACACATGCTCACATGCGTATACACACACACACACACACACACTCATTCACACTTGAGCTGTTTGCTGGTGTTTGCATTTGGATGTCAGGGGATAAGTCTAGGGAGCTAGTTGTCTCCTTCCACAGTGTATTCTGAGAGCTGGACTCAAGGTATCAGGCTTACACAGCCAGTGCTTTTACCTACTAAGCCACCTTCCCCTAACTTCTCTCATAGAGATATAACTTGTATATAGTAAAAATAACTTATTTTAAATGAACCATTTGATAAATAGTCAAATAAACTTTTTCATATAAACTGCCACATGTAGCACCAGCTGCCCAGTTCCTATTTCTATAATTTTGTGTTTCATTGATTGTAACATAAGTGGGAAATATTTTCACTTGATGATTGTGAACTCCATTTTGTTGCTGCGATATTACTTGGTTATGACTCACATTTTCATTGATATCTGATTATTTTCTATGTTGGCTGAAATGAATAAAACTTCTGTGAATATTCACTCATACATTTTAACAGGAACTTTTAATTTTGTTGGACCTATACCCAGGCTTAGGATAACTGGGTCATAAAGGAAGTGTAAGTGTGATTTGCTAAGATTCTAACTGAATAAGCAGTTTTCCAGGTGGAGGGACATTCGGCATACCTATAGATGGTATATAACTCTATTGCACCTTTTCAATGTGGTTCAAAACTGAATTTCTCTAATGAAAAAGATTTTGTATATCTTTTCAAATGGTGGTTGATCATTTATATACCAATTTCAATGGTGTTTGAACTTTTTGCTTAATCCAAATTCTTTTTTATTTATCATCTTTTAATGATTACTCTAGTGAGGGTCTGACTGCATACTTTATAATACACAAAGGAAGTCCAATATCCTGAAGCCCGAGGAGTTCTGTTATTTATATCCACTAAGTCTGAAATTCTTGTTTCTTTCCTATTTCTGGCATCATTTTGTTGGGGAATATTATTTTAAGGTGTGCGACTTTAGTTTATGCTGCATTTGTTTAACTCTGTGAATGCTGTGATGTTTTTTGCCTGTCTAAAACACCTGATGGTCTAATAAATAGCAAGGCAGGTGAGGCTGGCAGGCAGAGAATAAATAGAAGGAGAAATGAGGGGGAAGGAGAGGAATGAGAGAAAGAGGAGAGGAGGACATCAGGGGCCAGACACCAAGCTATACAGCAAGCCACAGAAAAAGAAGTAATGAAAGGTATACAGAAATAGAAAAACATGAGAGCCTCGAGGCAAAAGGTAGTCAGGATAATTTAAGAAAAGCTGGGCATTTGTAACTAAGAATAACCCTCTATGTGTGATTTATTTGGGAGGGGAGTGGTGGGCCCCTTGAAAGAGCCGAGAGCAAAATCAAACAAACACATTATGAACAATAAACTCAATTAAAGGATGTATACACAGTATTGTTTTTTCTATATAACTTAAAGTCATATTTGAGTTAATGAATTATCAACTATATAATGTTCATTAATTTCTATATACCCAAATTCCAAATATTATAAACTGTGGCATCTTATGGCCATTTCTTTTTTGTTCTGTCGCTATTTTATTTCACACACACACATATATATATTTATGTATGCACATACATACATGCATACATATACATATACACACATCATCTTCCTTATCTCCCCTTTTCATGAAGGATCATACATCCTGACTTTCTTCATAAAAGGCAATATTCAACAAATTATTGCCCTTTCAGCTTATGTAGTCATATGTAAAATGTGGAAAACTCTGTGTGAGAATTCACTATAGAAATGAATGTGAGCAGCCCACTGGCCTATGCAAAATGAGGTGCTGGTATTCTTAACTAGCTCTACACTGTCCCTACAAGCCTTATGCCCATCTGACACCACTGCTAGTAAAATGCTGTGACCCACATCAAAGAAATGCCTGAGCAGACGGAAGATGAGCATATCCATCAGTGACCTGCATAGGAAAGTGGTGCAGCTGAAGACCCGGAGCCTGACTGCCTCATTGGCTTGTAAGATACAAAGTCTCCCACTCTCTCACTGATCTTTCTACTACTTTACACAATACTACAGAAATCTCACATGTAGCCTTTACCATTGCAATATAACACTGCCATCTACAAACTTCACACTCAGGAACCTCTCAACTGAATTAGGGAACAACTTAGAATATTTAAAGCACATTTATGATTATGTCTTGGGCTGCAGTTATAGCAGTCTTTTCAGGATTGGCCTGCCAGAATTCTTAAAATCAAGTAGGGTAAAACATTTAAGCTAGTTATAGTCTATTGTAGTTCTTTTGCTCTTCCAAGGAAATTTTGAAGTCAGCTTGTCAATCTCTACAAAAAACAACATAAAGCAATATCATTATCAACAACCCAAAATATCTTCCAACGACTTTAGGCCTGAGTTATCAGTTTAGAAAAATCCATGGGCAGAGCAGAGTTGTGCATTTATTGAGTTTTTAGTTTTTATAAAACATTTGTAGTTTTTATTGTGTATTTTTTGTGTACATTAAGAGGATATTTCTAAGCATTTCACTTTACTTTTGATTTAATCCTTTTATAAGCATGCTATCATAATAGTATTTGAGTGTTGATCTTGTACCCTATCTATTTTCCTGATTCATTTAGTAGTTCGAGTACCTTGTCTGGCCATCTTGGGATGGCCTCTTTAAATGAACTAGCTAAGACCTCTGGTCACACACCCAATGTAAATGCTGAAGAGAGAAAAAAAAAATCTTTGTCTTGCTTGGGCTCTGCAGGAAAAATATGTAGTCTGTCTCCAGTAGTCAAGGTGTTGGCTGTGCTTCTGTACCCATCACTACATTCAAGAAGTTCAGTTGCAGTCCTAATTCAAGAATGACCATCATGACTCCAAACTGGACTGCATCTCTGAGAATGCTCACACACAGGTGTTGTCTTTTAGTCTGTGCATGCGGAGCCTCACGTAAAGGTTTTGAAAACTCTACATTTTTGACTAAAAGCTTTCTTGTAGAATTATTTTCACAGGTTTCTGGTTATGCTATACAAGTCCATGTATCGATGATAAACATGCTTATGATTGGCACCAATAGGAAGTTTCATTTTTTGAAATGCCTTTTGATGCTGGTGTAAAGGATAGGCGATTCATAAAATGAGCTGGGAAGCATTTTGTACTTCTGGAATGTTTGAAGCATAAAATTGCTATCTTTATTCATTAAATATTTAGATACTTTATTAACTCAATTTTTCTCTTTAGTAAGAGAAGTTCACTGCTTTTCTTTCATTTTGATACAAATAGAGAAGTATAGGTAATGGTATAATTGATTGTATTGATGTCTTCTTTATAAATAATGCTTTTAAGAAAGAAAAAATTGCAAAATTACACATGCTTAAAAACATAGATAAATTTAATAAACACCTATTATCACAAGCAGTAAGTAAATTACTAGTCAGCACTCAAGTCATGAAAACAGGCATGGATAACTAATATAAACCACAGAGATAACGATCCTATCTTGATCTTGTCTGCATTTGCTACTTATGAAGAGGAAGTAAACACCAGAGCCACTTATCTTTCTGTAATCTTCACCTGTGCCTGTATGGTTCTGAGTCCTTTCCTAAAAGAAGTGGTCTGCAGTCACAACTCATGACACCACTGGAGTTATAACATGATGATTTTGCACTTAGCAATATCCTGAGTAGGGTATCCTTGAATGGGTTTTTTCTTCAGGTTAAATCCAAATATCTCAATTATAAGTTAGTTGGACAGAAGAAATACATGCAAAAGCATTTCTTTCCATGCCAATACTAAACAAGATGTGCTTTCTAATTTTTCATTGAGGCTGTGTCTTTAATGCTGTGTGCCTAACAGGTTCTGAGACTTTCAGGACTGCCCGTGTGTACGTTACGTTATATTAGTAGTTCATAAACAATATAACCTTTTTCTTAGTCTTTTCCCAGATGGGGTAAAGGATTGTTATAAAGAAGTAATGGTAGCTTTTAAATAGCGTGTACAATTGAGGAAAATCACCTTTGTGCTCTCCGCATATCAACACATGAACTACTAAATTTACAACTTGGTTATTCTATTTCCCTGGTACATGGAGGAAAGCTCAGAATCCTGGCACACAATGAGGATGGTTAAGACAGAATTACATTTAAAATTTTTTCTCTCCAAAGTTAAAATTATCTAAATACAAGTATATCTGGAGAAATATTTTAAATATTGTTAAAATATAATTCAAATAAGATTAACGATCACTGTGACTTGAATATGTTCCCTGAAGTTCATGAGCTTGAATCTTAACCCCAATGTAACAGTGTTAAAAGTGGGGGCTTTAAGAGGTTAATAGGTTTTCAGGACTGTGGCCTCATGATGGATTAATGTTATTGGAAGAGTAAGTTTGTTACAAAACTAAGAACATCCCTTCCCTTGCTTTCTCTCATCCTGTCTTTACGTTTTACTGTTTTTACTATAGGGAGCATGTGGCAAAAAGACCCTAGCCAGATGCTGGAGCCTTGATCTTGGATTTCCCAGCACTAAGAACCATGGAACAGTAAATTTTTTGCTTATAAACAAGCCAGCTTCCAGTGTTCTGTTATAATAACATAAAGCAAATTAGCACAAGTAAATGTGAATTGTATTTCCATAATATGTAAAATTTAATCTTTATTAAACGGGACTTTAGCTTTGAATAAACATACTTTGTAAACATTCTCTAAAATGTTCAAATCAAAACAGAACTACATAGTAATTTTATAAAGCACAAGACAGTTTTTACTCATTTATTTATAAAACTCAGCACTTAATATTACACACATACACACACACAAAGAATAAGAAGAAAAATGTCTGATTTAGTCTCCAGATGAAACAATACAGACAAAAACTTCTATTTTTCAAATTTCTAGAGATTCATAGCTAAAAGCTAAACTAAAACATTAGTTCCAAGGAAATGGTTCAGAGATTATAGCTTTGGAAATTGCTGGTGTGTGTGTGTGTGTGTGTGTGTGTGTGTGTGTGTGTGTGTGTACTAAGTGTGAGCAACTAAATGTGTTTGTTGGAGACATAAATTCAAACAAAACTTTGGCAGTTTTAATGTTAAATGGCATACAAATAGGAACCACATAATTATTTATGAATTACACTTGGATCAAGTTCTTCTTCTTCCGATCCTAAAGAGTTACACTATCTTTAACTTTTATGAAGATAAAATGAAAACTGGAATATTGTGAGCCCAGGTTATATCAGCATGGGACATAAACATTTGGCATTTTTACAGCAAATTCATTAATTATATATGATATTCATTAATTATATCTGATATCCCATTCAAAAGAGTGATGGAACTTTATTTAGGGAAAAGATTAATTCATTTCAAAGGATTTCTCACATATTTAAAAATGTCTTTCTTATATACCTCCTTTTCAATTCACATTTTAATAATTTAAATTCTAATTATTATTGCCAAGATATTACAGGCAATTTTACATTCCATTAACCTTGCTTTGTTTTAATAATAAAGATTCTTGGTTAGATTCCTTTAAATGATCCAGAGTATAATTCTTGGCTGTCCTGGGTGTGCTTTAGCTCAGCTGAACATTCATCAGCTAGTTTTTCCTGTTAATTATAGATGACTCAAACATGCTTTCTCAGGCTCTGATTGATGGACTGTATTCATGTGTATAGCTGTTAAGAAGGATAAACATTTATAACAATTTCCACTTGGAGGTTTTTATTTCCATTCCTACTAGCCAAATAAATGGACATCCCAGCAATCAAGCTGAGAGTTAGGAGTTATGTTCCGTCTCCAGACAAATGAGGAAGCACATGTGAAGTACTGAGTTTGTATGTAGCACACAGTGAGTGAGTTTCACAACAGCAGATAAACAGAGGGATGTGCTTTTACTCTAAGAACCAAATGGTCATCTTCATACTGGCCTCTGGAAACCAGTATTAACTGATGAAAGATGCCCTTTTGTATGTTGTGAATGTGTTTTATTACCATTGATTAATAAAGAAGCTGATTTGGTCAATAGCTAGGCAGATTAGAGTTAGGCAGGAGATCCAAGCAGAGATACAAGGAGAAAAAGAGTACAATCAGGAAGTTGCTAGTAGCCACCAGAGAAGAAAGAGCCACGAGTCTCATGGTAAAATATAAAATAATCGAAATGGGTTAACTTAAGTTGTAAGAACTAGTTAATAATAAGCCTGAGCTAATAGGCCAAACTGTTTGTGATTAATATTAAGCCTCAGAGTGGTTATTTGGGAACGGGTGGGTGGAAAAAATGCCTCCAGTTAAAATTAACATTTTGAATTTGCACAAAAAAAATATTTCAAGTGAAAAATTATCCAAACTATAGATAGGAATCAGAGAATTCTGAGTATATATAATATTTAACAACACAAATGGAGCCTTTCATCCTAAGTGTCTGTGTTACTAATAGCTCTTATAAATGTCACATGCATTATTTTCAACCTTCAGAGAAATAGGTGCTACCACATTTTAGACCATTCTCTACAATAATGCCAGGGTATGTTTATGTTAAATATTTGGAGTAAAAGCACTTTCCAGTGGAAGGGCTAATATGTGAACTTGGCATAAATAACATGTGTGTGCCATGTCTGACTAGGCACTGTGAAAACAACCATAAGAAACACATGACCAGTGAGCAACTTCTAGCATGAAGCCAAGGTGAGTATAGCCCAAGAGGAAGGGGAAGGGCTGAGAAGCAGGGGAAAAAAGCATAATTTACAGGCTCAGTGAAGAGAGAAGGGAGTGTGCTAAGCCTGCTACCCACCTGCCTTGGACTGTAGGGGAAAACACTAGATTGTAAATAAAATCCCACTATAGGCTTTTCCATGTCATCCCACAAGCTCTGAGGTTTCCTCAGTCACTTCTCTCCAGTTTTTTCAACACTGGCCATTTTAACAATATTCTCACTACACTCATAAATACTTCTAATTTCTAATACACACTAAGGCACTATTTCAGGATGCACAGATGTGGTGGCCTACACATATCTAAAACAGCAAATAAAGTCTAATTTTTAAGGAGAGAATTTTAGGGTGGAGATCTATAAACTGGTGACAAAGAATGTAACTGGAGATGACATCATGAAGGTGGTTGGTTGTTCATAGAAATGTCTGTGACGGGGTAGTATCTAAGCTAACTCCAGAAGACAGAGAGAGAGGCAAACACATGGAGATGTGGGGCGAAAGATGGGCCCCATGTACTGGAAGGTTTCCACTTACGTAAAACCCTTCCAGCTTGCTTTTTGAAGTGCAGGGGCCCACAGATGTGAGCATTTTTCACCATGACTAAAGGTCAGAGAGTTTAGCTTTTATTTTTACTCTTTAAAAGTTGTTGGCAACAGGTGTGGCTACAAACAAGAAACCCTGACCTAGGGTGTGGTTACTTGGTGTCTTTGACATTAATATGGCCCACAGAGGTGGATCCACAACACCCTGGCCAAAGGTCAGAGAATTTAAGGTTATTCCTGCTCCTTCACTTTAAAATAGTAGATTTGACATTAGGAGTGGCTGCCTACAGGATACTTGGTCTAAGGTGTATTCGTTGCATATCCTGCCCAAAGCATCAAAATGCTTTACTCAAGAAATCATGGCTTAATGTATCAAGAATTGAAACAAGTAACTGTTCTGGTTGTCCTTTATGTCATGTGAAAGCAGTCTTGTGCCTTCTTCCCCCTCTTTTGTATTGGGTTATAAAACCATATGAAAAATAAATGTGGATGAATTCAGTATTCACTGAGTTGTCCTCCTGGTACTATCCCATATCTCTTTATTTCTCTCATATCTCTGTTCCTCCTACCTAACATTTCTAATCCACGTGTTTCTACCCTTACAAACCCATTACGGCAAGATGGTGAAAGAAGTCACCGCAATGTGTGGTTTATGACACTGAAGAGTCCAGAATCCAAGTACTTTGATACCTCGGGCATTTCACAAGTTCAGTGTAACCCAAAGCAAAAACACTTCTCATCAAATTATGCTCCTCCTGTACTGCTCCCCTTGTGTGAGCTGAACCTCTATTACATGACATCCATTTATCAAAGCCACAACAAGGCTGTCCTTGGTTTTTTTTTTTTGTCTTTGTCTTTTCTCTTTCATCATAACCTTTTTGACCTAATTTCCAAATGATACTTTCTCATATGCTCATGTCTTCCAGCCTCACAGCTAAATCACCCCTAAAAAGAGGCCTGAAACCTCACAGGACAGTCTGGTTCCATGCTGAGCCCTTGAATCTGTGCAGCACACTGCACACAATGCCTAATCCTCAGCAATGACTTCCCAGCACCCAGAGCAGCACAAGTTCTCTCATGACAGGATCCTGTGTTGCTGGAGTTTGTGGTACTAGAGCCAGTAGCTGTGTGATGACTGGAAAGACCTCCTCTGCAGCATACATTGTTACTGCAAGCCTCCAGGCCTTTGCACTATATCACTGTCTACAAGTTATTGTTTGATTTTAAAGACATAGTCTTGTGTCTTCTAGACTAGCCTCACTGAATAGCTGAGCATCACTTTGAGTTTCTAATTGTCCTCTGTGTACCTCTCAAGATGTGGTATCACAAGCATGCTTCACCATACCCAGTTTATGTGCTACCTGGGTTCAAACATTAGGTTTCTGGAATACTAGGGAAGAAGTATCTACTGAACTCCATCTCTAGTCCTCTAGAACTCTAGAGCTTTATTCTCCCCTAGTCTGGATGTCTTTTAATTGTGTCTCAGGTCAAATTTAAGATGGCATTCTCTTCTCACTGGCATGGTTCCTCCAGCCTTAAACATGTTGTCAAGATAAAAGTCATTTTAGAATAAAGGCCATCTTAAAGCACTGTAGCTTAATGTACAATAGCATATATCCCCTCATTCATGTTCTATGCTTTTAAATTATCAAAACTTTCATCCTGAAAACTATCTTTATAGTTGCCAATACTAAGATCACCTTCAACTAGGATCATAATATTCCTTCCTCTTTGTAGTAAAGCTTGTATGGACCAATGAGTTCTTGATGAGAGTTTCTGATTTAATTGTTTTAAGAAGTGATCAATATTTTATTTTCATTTCCTCTCAATATACAGCAAACTCCAAACTACTACTGGAAAAGGAAACTCATAGGAGCTTTATATCTTTGATATTAGCAAATTTTCTAGCACCATTCTTTTCTGACAATAATTATAATTTAATTAAAGCATTAGAAATTCAGTCCCCTTTAGCTCTTACAAGTATTATTGACAGTAAAATATTTTTTCTCATTTCTGATGCCCACAGAGTTCAGAACAGGACATCATTCCCTGTAACTGGAGTTACAGATCGTTGTGAACCATGATATGGGTGCTGGGAATTGAACCTGGGTCCTCTGGAAGATCCGCCGGTCAGTCCTCTTAACCCCTAAGCCATCTCTCTTTCCCTATTACCAGTTATTATAATTTCCTTCTTTTTTTTACATTGCAGTAAGCATAAAACTTATTTTAAGTTTCAGAAGTATATTATAATGAAAACATTGTTCATTGATAACAAAAGAAAAATGTGCAGTAAGATACTATACAGGCAGAGGTAGTTTCTCAGGATACAGTGCGGTGATAGAAGAAAGCAAAGCCATTCCACATATAAACTACTTTTCCTTGAAGAAAAAGTCAAGTTCTTACACTGTAAGCATTACTGCCATATTAATCTATGTAAATCTTGTTCCCACAAAAGCAAACATCATACCAAATATTTAGTAATTGTTTTCCTTAGAATACACTATAATATACAGGAAATTCAACTTGTAATGGTTGCATGCCTTGGGATGATAGAAATTACATCTGTCAAAGGTTGACAGCTCTAGCAACCTTGATGTGTCTATCACCAATAAAGCACTGAAAAATCTCATAGTAAACAGCCACACACGGCAGTGATAAATACAGGAATGGTTTCAAACAAAATATCACCTATGGCATCATTAACAATGGTAACAGACACCCCGAACTAAGGCTGTTACACCTTCTGTATAGAACATTCCTTATACTTCCAGTCAGGTACAAACTGCATGACAGGATCAGAGAACATTGGTTCATGTGAACCGAAGAGGGCTCAATCGTAAACACTGAGCTTAGCCTGAAAACAGATGGGGTGGCAGATGGGACTGCTGACTGGGTTCACATGATCTGTCGGAAACAACTTTACTATTCAGTAAGATGTGGCTCAAATCTCACAAAACATCATAAATCTAATATCATCATTTATATATACCTTGTCTCCAAAACCTAAATGCTTAATATCTAAAATTTATTATTTTAAAATTTAATTACCTACATATTAAATTATTTAGTTCAAAGCTATTTTCTAACAATCTTTAGAACAGATGGTATGAAAAAGCAGTTGCCCAGTGGAATCAAATGCACATGGTCTAGTTGCCGAAAAAGAGTAAAATTAATTACCTTCCTTCATTAATGAGTTCAATAAATGCAAGGCCTGCATTCTTCTGGATAGAATTCTGCCATTCCTAAAGGGATAAACCAAAGCAAATGTAAGAAAGATGAACATGCAAATGAAACAGTAACTAACTAAGGCCCATGCTGACACTGTAACCTCCATAATACTTTGCAAGGTTTTATAACAAGTGTCATTGCAGAAGAAGGAAATTTTAATGACCCTGATTCACACAAGTTTAGAAGATGGCTTTTGGTTCCCAGAAAACTGAAGTTTGCTGGAAATTAAGACAGTAGTTTGGTTCAGCACCAAGCTTCCTTCCAAGAAAGAACAAATGGCCAAAGCTAGACAGGCCTTAAGCTATACACAAGGATGAGATATTTTATATGACTGAAAATTTTAGTCATTAACACATAGTCTTCATTATAACTGGAAGCAAAATCAGAAATGGCTTTATGCATCTATGTTCATGCAAGAAAACCTTTATATATGCATGTATGCATATATACATTTTTGTAGTGATACTTCATTTGTATTTTAATAAAGTTTGCCTGGAGATCAGAGAGGAAAATAGCCCCACTGGTCAGCCTTACAGACCAGGCAGTGGTGACACACATCATTAATCCCAGTAGCCACACTAGTTTGCCATAGAAACCAGGGTGGTAGTGGTGCATGCCTATAAAGCCAGCACTAGAATGGAATATAAGATGGGAAGAGACAGCTCTCAGACACAGTCTCATTCTGAGGTTCCTTGAGGCAAGATCACCATTTTGGACTGAAGTAGAGGTAAGAACCAGTGGCTGGCTGTTTTTGCTTTTCTGACCTTCAGATTGAACCTCAGTATCTGTCTCTGGGTTTTTATTAATCATGCTATATATTTATGCAATATACCTTTATGCATTAATACCTTTATGCATTTGTGCATTTATGCATCTATATGCTTATGTATCTGTGCATATATATACACACACACACCTCTATGCACATATACCTTTATGCACCTGTGCCTTTCTGCACCTATGCATTTCTGCATCCATAGCCATTATAACATTTACTGTGATAAAAATTCACTCCACTATGAAGATTCTTGGAGACAAATAACGGTAAACTCCTGAAACATAGAACCACAGACATTTTCTAGAACACATCCAAGTCTCCAATGCACAAGATGAGCAGAGTAAATGTTTTGAAAACTATTTAGATCAAACTAAAAATATCTGTAGTCTGCCTTTAGGTCAGATGACAATTTTGTTATAACCTTTGATAAAGAAAGAGTAGTAAAAAGTCAGACCTAAGGTAAAGATGTTGGTGTTTAAATCTAAACAAGCCAATGGATAATAGAGGCATGAGACTTCATTTAAGAAATTTGTATCTTAGACCAGTATACTATTTTTTTTTGAATTTTTGTGAAATATATGCTTTCTCAGGCTATATCCTGCCCCAAGAGACCCCTGCACAGCATAAACTCATTATGAGTCAAGGAGCAGCATGATTGAATTCTGTTGGGCATACAAACACTCCACATCAAATTTTTATCTTGTGGGAAACATTTAATTTCAATTTGAAATGCTTGCAGAGGACCACTAAGTCTTTAAACCAGCTTGGCCACCATTTTTAACTGTTCTTTGTGGATGCATAAAACTTCCTTAAGATGGAGGGGCTTTCTCAGGGAACTGGATCTTGTGTGAAGACCCTTTGAAATGGGACACTTTAAAGACAAATAAGTTCCAGAAGGGTGACGATGAAATCCCTATGTTCTCTTATGTCGGTGCGATGACCGGTAGACAGCTCAGGCCCCAAACATCACTCTTTCCATCAGTTTCTCCTCATCTACGCCAGCTCAGTGCATATTACTCATTCCTCCTTCTTTGTATAAGACTGAACATGGCAACTTAATATCCTTAGATATTTAATTGATCATAAACATTTTGAAAATGTGGTAAATATTAGAAGGAAAACAAGAGGGTAAGAATAGATTTAAAGTCTTCTGTAAATTGAAAATTGATTTTCTAGTTCCTGTGTTCTTAAGATCTAGCAGTATTAACTAAAACCAAAAAGTGGTGGTAGTCCTTAAAATCTTCAAAGTAAATGTTCACTGTAACTGATAAGATAACGACATGTTGAAAAATCCAAGCAATAAATTAGTAAAACTAATAAGAACAAAAACTTGAGTGAAGAATATGTATAAAATAAAAAAGTAGTGTCCCACACATTTCCTATGAAAGGGAAATTGTGCCTAAGTTTCTTGTTGCTAACTCGAGACAAATGAAAGTAACCAGTGAAGAGGGAACCTAAATTAAGAAACTGTCTAAGTCAGACTGGCCTATGGGCATGTCTGTATGTACTGTCTTGAATGCTGGTAGATGCAGAAGAACCCAGCCTGCTGTGGGCAATATTACACTAGGCAAATAACCCTGAGATGAGCCAAAAAACAGTGTTCTTCCATGGTTCTTGCCTTCAACTTTCCTGTCTTGAGTTTCTGTCCTGACTTCCCTCATGATGGGCTATTACCTGGCAGAATAAGTTGAAATAAATCCTTTTCACCTCCAACCTGCTTTTGGTCATGGTGTTTATTATAGCAAAAAGAAAAAGAAAAAAAAGGAAGAGAAAGAAAGGAAGGAAGGAAGGGAGGGAGGGAGGGAGGAAGGAAAAAAGACAGACACCTAGGACAGAAAGATAAGCTAATTCGTATCTGAGTGTATGTGTAAAACATTTTAAGTATTCTTTACTTTTGTCCTTTCATTGCTTACATTTATGAATATTGTATTAAAAGCTTAGAGTAAAAATAATGTAATAAACAATAAAAATATTAATGATTAACTGGTTAATTTAGAGAGATTACTAATATAAAGGATAATCATGTAAAAACATGTAGGCAACATAAGGATACCAATATTCAGGGGTACTCAAATCCCTCATATAAAATGGTATAATATTTCTATATAATATAAGCACATCCCTGGTACAATATAAATAATAATTAGGTTTGTAGTACTTAGTACATATAGTGATATAAATGTTAGATAGAAAACTATTCCTACTATACTTCTTAAAGAACGGCAGCACAAGGTTTGAACATGTTCAACATAGCTGCACATACTTATTAAAGGAAAAATCCATCAAGAGAATATTACAGTTCTAGACAGTTACCCACAAAACAAAAGGACACCTGATCTTATAAAAGAAACACTCTATCTAAAAATCACACATCGACCCTAACAAATAATAGGTGACTTCAATACTCCACTTTCAACAAAAGACAGATATCCAGACAAATACCATCAAATTGATCTAAGAGACATCTACAACACATTCCACCCAAACACTAAAGAATGTTTTCTCTGCTTTGTTTTTATTTATTTTTTTCAGAAGCGTATGGAATTTTCTACAAAAATAGGCACACAAAACTGACTCTGAACAACACACATACTATCACATGAAAATTAGGCCAAGACCATGAGCAAGGAAGTCAGGACCACGAGGGGTGTGCCCACCCACTGAGATGATGATGCAGATCTAATGGGAGCTCACCAAGGCCAGCTGGACTGGGACTGATGGAG
>LOEQ01002034.1:77699-97764 GCA_001685075.1 Bramus lutescens | reverse complement strand
CTCTCTCTCTCTCTCTCTCTCTCTCTCTCTCTCTCTCTCGACAGGGTTTCTCTGCGTAGCTTTCAAATCTGTCCTAGAACTCTCTCTGTAGACCAGGCTGGCTTCAACTCAAAGAGATTCACGTGCTTCTGCCTCCCCAGTGCTGGGATTAAAGACATGCACCACCACAGCCCAGCAAGTGCTTGCTCTCTTCTTTTAGTTGATGTTTCAAGCTGACCTTTGAAGTTTTCCTCTAAGGATGTGCTGACTCATTTCCCCAAAGGCTCACTTGCTTCCTGTGGCCTGCTCCAGGTATTGATCCCTATCCTGATCTGCAGCTCACTGGATGATTCCCAGAGCCCAATATGAGGCCAATGGGAACCTTTGTTAGCTAGTCATGTTTTAGATGTCCATTCGCTTTATTTTTATAGTTATTACTTTCTCTTCTTCAGGTCTTTTATTGATGATATTAAAAATATAATATGCTCCCATTTGTAATCTACTTGAATTTGTTGTTTCCATTATGGCAATTTTAAAATGCTAATTTAGAAAACCATTTTAGTGCTAGGGAAATAGCTCAGTGGTTAAAGTACTTGCCCTTAAAGCATGAAGATTGGAGTACTGGTGCCCAGGGATCATCAAATGTTGGGTGGGCATGGCAGCCTGACCTGAGGGCTGAGGAGACAGAGAGAAGGTACTTGGAGTCTGACTGAGAAGACTGCCTCAGTGAGCCAGGTGGTAGAGTAATGGAGGATGAGTCCCCATACTAACTTCTCTAGTCATTCACATACATGCCCAGTCACATGTGTATGCCCACGCACATGCAAAAGCTGAATATGCACACACGTGCACATCATAAACACAAGGGAAAAATAAAGCACAGTTTAATACATCATTTTCTATACAATAAAAATACAAACAGATAAAATATTTTCTCATTGTTACCATGGTACTTTCCTGACAAGGCTCGTTCCTCTAACAATAGTTCAGTGACACCCTCTTTTGGAGAAGGTGAAAACTTTATGATATATTATCACATTTTTAAGAATCCTACTCCTGGGAACTCTGAAAGACTTAAGAATTGAATTTTAAGAAACATGTATTGATGCCATTAAAATTAGAATTTCTCTATTACTATATTTCTTTCAAAATAAAATTTAAATTTATGTGCAGTGTTGTGTATCCTAAAACCTGTTATCCTATCCTTCTCCAGACTTAAGCTGATTTTCATAGAAACAAAAAATGCCCAAAAGAACAAAATCAGTCTTAGCTAAGTCATTTGGATTCTCTCTTTTATCAAAAGAAAGTCATTCCCATTAAAAAGAGCATTTAGATTCGGGGCTGTGATAAGCCCCATTTTGATGACTATGCCAGAGAAACTAGTTTGGTCAGAAGATAGAGAGGTGCAGAAACTAGGGGCTATGAAGTAGTTCTAAGTCAAAAGGAATGGTCTCTATTACTGACTTTCCTTTCTTATTTCCAGGCCACCTAAAGACAGAATATTCTTTCCTGTCCTTGGAAACTAAACAGAGTTTCATCTAAATCATCATATTTCGTGTTTAACTTGAATATTTTCTTGCAAGTTATCAAGTGAGCATAAATAATGATAAAAAAGAATAACAGTGGTTTTTCAGGGTTACTTTGTACCACAGCACAACAAGGCATAGAAGTGAACACTGAGAAGATAAACACACATGCCTTTGAAACATTTCTCCCTTTCCTCCTTTTCTCCCTTCCTCTCTCCCTCCCTTCTTTTCTCCCTCTCTACCCCCTCTCTATTTCTCCCTCCTTCTTTCTTCATATCCCCCCTTCTCTCCATCTCCAACTTTTATGTGATATACTGGTTCTATATTACTTATAAAGTTTTCAAAAGAAAAATGGTCAAAATATATTCCACATTCTGACATTCAGCATGCAATTCACAATGGAGCCTACATCTTTTACATATAAATACTAAACTAGTTCTCTCTCTCCTTCAAAATTTTATTTATTTATTCACCATTCAATTACTTACTACATTTATTTGAATTTATGGGTGGCTGTATTTATGTATGCATGCATACACAAACGTGTGTATGTGTGTATAAGTCTGAAGATGATGTAGATGATGTATTCTCTACCTTATTCAGTGAAACATTTTATTGTTTTAATAACAGCCCCCGCTAAGCTAGCAATTAACAATGATGTGGATACTATTACAATTAAAAGTATAAACTAACTTAGGTTTTCATTTTAAAATTGAATCCTCCAAAGTCATTGACTAGTAGCTGTTCAGGTGCAGGTGGATTTGATAAGGAATGGACTTGGTAAGCGGCCCTCACTATAGGGTTGGCCATGGGGAGGGACAAATATCAAAAGTGTTTTCACAGAATGAAGTCATATAAAGGATTAAAAGTGTCCTCAAGGGCTAGAGTCTTAGCTGTCACAGGAGCTAGAACAGTTCTGAAGAACTGAGGCAATAGAAGCCAGATAACAGAGGATGAACAGTAAGTGAGGGACTTTATCCACTGAGGCAGTCTCTCAACTGAGCCCAGAGCTCACCCATATGGCTAGTCTAGTCAGCCAGCTTGCTCCTGGAATTCTCTGCCTCTGCCTCTCCAGCACTGCATTCACAATCAGGATGTCACATTTATACAGGGTCTGAGGACACAAATTCTGTTCCACATGCTTATGTGGGTGCACTGGGCCATCTCCCCAGCCCCTCAGGTCTCTGAGAAATGCTTTCTGATTCTACTGGTATGCAGTTTCCACTGGTGCAGCAAGTCACCCAGGCCTAACATTTGGGTCACTCATTGTCTTCTTTGCTGTGTTCTGACACTTGGATCTGTATTTACTCCAAGTTACTTTTACACGCTAGTTCATAAAGAATTCGAACATTTTAAAAAGAACCTAAGTAAAACTCGAATAACTACAGTATTGTCCACCAAAGGCAAAATAAAAGTAGCACTAATACTTGCTCTGGAATCACATAAAGAGTTTAAAAAAACATGCTGAATAACAGTGACAGACATGAACATGAATGATACTGTTTTAGCTTGCACATAAAGAACAGAGACATCTGAAAGTAGCAGTGATTGATTGCTGAAGAGAAAATTGAACAACTACACGTAGAGAAAGAAAACTAAATACAAAACACCCAACCAAGATACAATTCAAATATATTTTATTATATAGACATTGAAAGTGATTTTCTTTTCTTAAAACATGAAATTGGTTTCAGTTACATAAGTTCAAGGTTTGCTTCTGTCATACATATATGATAAATATGTATTATACACGGTAATAAAAGTCACAAGATTTATTCATGGTAAGCAATATTTCAAACAGAAATAATCAATGGCTAAGAAAATGAAGTGTTGATTGTGTAATTTCCATGGCTTCCTTACACTGGTTTTACAGTTTTCCTTCTCAAGAGAGAGGAACTGTCATATTAGACGAAGGGAGAAGGAAGCATGAGGAAGAGCATGGAGGCTGGGGAAAAGCTCAGCACCACAGCACTCACCTGCCATACCTAGGATCCTGGGTTTGATCCCCCAAATGAAAAATAAGTGAGAACAGGAAACAACATGCACTTCTATAGAGTAGAGAACAATCTAGAATGAAGTAGAAAACTCATGGGTATGGACAGCAGATCAACACTGGGAATTCTTACCAAAGAACACAAAATTTTACCTCTAGCAAAAATCAGCTGTAGCAAAAACAGTATCCTTTCAAGTAGAGGGGCAAGTACTGAATATTAATTATGTAATAAAATTTAAGTGAGAAAATGGCAAAAAGTGTGCAGATACTTTTCATCCATAACAGAATAAAAGTCACCTAGAAGCACTGAAGAGAGTGCATTAATGTTTCTTACAGACCCTGTTCTAGAAGTCAAAGGAAGAGTGTAACTTTGAGGTGAGGAAAGGACAGGAAGAAGACTCTGTAAAATGAAGAGAACTTCATGTAAAAGGAAAAGAGATCTATATAAAATGAAGAGAACCATAAATGGAAAACAACTCTACCTAAAACAAAGAAGTCAATAAAAGCTAAATGATGTATGACTTGCTTACCAGCTGTCTACGGCAAGAGGAAAGAGAATAGAAGAGTCGGAAAATAACAATCACATTCTGGCAGGAATGATCTTCATTCTGTTACTGAGCAGTAATTCCTAGATACACAGACTGGATGGGCCATTTTCAGGGTCATGGATTAAGGCTATCAACATTTTACTTTCTCAAGGAATGACATTTTAAAAACAAATTTCACAGCTTGAAGATCTAACCATTTGCTATCATTCTATTATAAAGAAATACCATTTTTTACATTAGCGGGGAAGGGCATGATCATTATATATAATTTTAACTTGACTACAGAAAAACTATAGGATAAAACTATATTCAATTAGAGGGAGAAAATGAATGTCTAATTTCTAACTTGTGGCTGTAATTCATCTCTAGAACACTCACTTGTAAGTCAATTTTACATGACTGTTATCAATAGAGGCCTACTTTCATAGTCTTTCAATTCAATTTAGAAAATTTGAGGGATACTTAAGAGTTAATCCAGCCATTTCTCTTGCCTTTCACCTACTGATGAAAAAGGTATATAGAAAAAGTCCACATGTCTGACTATGGAAAATTCTGGAAAGACTGCTACACAAGGGAATATTTTTTCCAAGTTATAATAGTTAAAATATTATCTGGGAATAATTCTTTAGAACCTCAAATAGTCAAATAGGTACATGTAAAAACAGTATTGTGAGCCTTTAAAAATCAAAGATTTATTTTAATAATGACAAACTGCTTCAAAAGGATTGGAAAGGGAAAAGGTCCTAGAAACCATATTAGGGCTCAGTGCTTAAGACTGCAGAAGGTACAATGGGTGATATGTTAGGCAGCTGTCCCAATACATATATCATTAGGAAGAAGTTTGACTCCTCACATATCTGCTTAAGTGTATTTGTTAGTCTGATGATGCTCTTTCATTGATCAAACTTATTCCTAATTTTAGAGATTGGCAATAGTTCATTTACAGACCTACTATACAGCAGTTATTTCTGAAGATACATTGCCTGACATGATCAGGGCCTATCTTTAGGGAGTTCAATATACCAATATACCCACAAACCCCGTAATCTACAATGGAGTCTTGCCTGCAATATAGGCAAGGGCAATGGTGGCACAAAGCTTGTGGGAGTACCACCTAGTATCTGATTTGACTTCAGGCCACTCCATGAGATGGAACCCATACCTGAGCCTTATAACTTTTACTTTAATAGTTCTACTGATGCTATGACTCCTAGATAACTTATGTAAAACGTGCGGCTATATTTTAATAACAACACAAGGCCAAAAGGTCCATCACATAGCATTATTACATTATTAACTTTACTCTTTACCTTCAATTAGCATTTCTAATTCTTGTAAACTTTGAAAAGAAGTTACACATGAACACAGAAAAATACTCATTATTTTGCAAGGTGTGAGAAAATATTTACATTAATTTTTGAGTAACATTTATTGAAAATTTAAAATAAAATTAGCATGTTACAAAAACCATGAAAACATAAATTATCAGCTTTTTTGCTCCTCAGGAAAATATACTCAACAAAACCAAATGAACTAAGGAAGTCAGAAAGAATGAACCAATGAAGATTAATCCCCTTGGAAACTACATGTACAACATCTCTACTTTTAGCTACTCATCATTCCCGACATCTAAGCAGGTTTTCAAACAATGTGATAAAATATTTGCAGTACTGTTTGGAGAACTAGGCTTCAAGTTAGTATTTTCAGAAATTGTCATTTCTTACCAAATTACTGTAAATATCATGTAGAAGGAAAATAATTTAAGGAAGAATCAGGTAGTTTTTCAAACGTTTAAATTAAGAGTGGTATTAGTAACAAAACAATTAAATAATGTTATAAGAAAACCTCTCTGAAAAGAAAGGGGACTAAAGTCTTCAAAGTGTGCTTGTGGTACCAATGAGGTACCTGGTTAGCGAGGTCTACTATCTAATATCTAATGTTGTATCCGGCTCAAAGTCTGTCTGGAATTCATAAGACACAGCTGGGCTGTCATGGTAAGTAAACAGAAGGAAGAGACATTTCAATATTGTGTGAAGATGAGAAAGAGGCTCTAAGAGCAAGCAGGAGTAAGCCCAGGAACACACCTGCTTCTGATCCCACTAAAAGGGTATGTAATCCAGCCACTTGGCCTCACTATACTCTATGTGGTGTATGTTCTAATATAGGTCTTTCCCAGTAGACAGTAAGCTCCTTGAGGTTAGCAACTGGTCCTTCCCTCACAGTACTCAGGACAGGTGTATCAGTGCATCCGTGAGATACATACTGTTCAATGAATCACACACATCTGAAACAAACACAACCTGTGGCCAAGGTGAAGTTTTCAAGTTTCTTAGAGCATGAATTTCATTAAGGAGCAGCTTTTAGTTAGTGAGATGATCAGTCCTTTTCCCTGCAACATTTCCTACATCACTTTGTGGGTGGAAGTAATGACAGAAACAGTGACTTTCCTACTCTTCTCACAACTGTGTCAGTTTAGGAGTCATTCAGGAGAAGACAAAGATGTTTCAGCTCTCTATGGATACTTTCTATTCCACACTGCTTCAGTCGAAAGACACTGTTATTTTCCTGCTATCCCAAGCTACCTTGTCTGGAAACTTTTAAAGCATTATACAATTTAATTCTCATCCAAATACTCCATTTTACAGTAAATCAGCAATTCCCAAAGGCCACAGAGTAAAGAGTAGAAATAGGAGACCAAGGCAGTGGGTTGCAGGGGCTGGCATCGACTATCACAATTTGGCCTCCTAGAAACACTGTGAAGAAGCAGAATATCAATAGAAGTGGAGGCCACAAGCACTAAATCTGAAGGCCACTAAAAGGGTGTAAAGAACCCCTTTTACGTGCAGGGCCATCTTGATGCTGATCTTCCCTTTTTGAAACCCAGAAATTGAATGCTTAAATGAAATAAAGCTTCATTTGGTTCTAGTTTTCAAAGCTCCTCTCCTACTACCCGTGTACAAATTAAATCTTTACCATTCACTATTTGACTTAAGCTACTGTTGAGGAGGAGACAATAGCTTCATTAAATGCCATCAGTATTTCTCAATGTTTTTACTGGCTTCTTACATTAAAAACATCATATGGATAAAAAAAAAGTCATTTGAAGAATCATGACTCTCAGAACAGCAGGGAATGTTAAGAGACCAGTGCTTTATAAATGCTGTCCCAGGAGAAGGATGAAGTGTTGCTAATAAGACTGGGATTGAAGAGCCACTGCTGCCCATTCTAAGACCTTTCAAAGTTCCTCATTTGGAATTCTGTCATTGGTATTGACTTTGCAAGGTGGCATTTTAAAATGAGTAAAGAGAAAGCATACACACAGTCTCATAAGAATCTGCAGCTATGGTATCTTTTGGCAATATATATCTTTTTAAATGCACAAGATATGCCATGATTAATAGGTACATTTCATGAAAGTAAAATATGTAGAATATATAGAGAAATCATACCTTCTATCAATAGCTCTTGTCCATGACTGCCCAGAAGTGTACGAGATAGGAATGGGGCAAAGTCTACAAAAATTTCACGAAGAAGAGGAGCAACTTTTTCTAAAGCTCTTTCAAGTTTTGCTGTGATGCTGTTGAAATTAAGACATAAAGACTAGTAAATATAATTCAATATAAATGCCAAATAAACTTAAGTTCTAAATTAAAATATTTATAAGTCACAGTAAAAGTCCAGTCCAAGCCCATGGAACACAGGAAGCTTCATATGGAAATATGGAAGCGACACAGTTTTGCGGAGTCAAGTGTCTGTCTACTCTGCAGACTGAAGCTGAATGAGAACAACTATACCGTGAAAAAGAGCCTGAGCTCTGCACCCAAAGGGGCCAAAGACACTGTCACAGATCTAGGAATGTCAGGAAAAATGAGTTATTCTACATCTCCATACAACATCAATGAAAATGGCTTTGAGGCCTACTGTATGGTCACAATACCAGTTACAAAGAACTTAAACTCCTGTTCTCAAAAAGCATTTCCTATAAAGCTGGACAACTAAAGAAGTAACTGGAAGTCAGGTTACTTGCTTTGTCAGAGTAACATTTTTCATTTCCTAAGCCCATTTACTTTCTCAATTCCTAAAACAGTATTTAAGTGCTCAGTATTGCATTTTAAGTGGTTGCCTTGCAGGTATATGTTATAAGTAAAGAAAAAATGGGAGAGGAAAATATTATTACACAGGCAGGTTAATATTTTGGCTATAGATATACCTCTTGTAGAAATGGGTGATGAGAAAGACTGCTTAAGGCAGAATATTGGCTCTGTCACAGACTAAGCCATGTGATGTTATGAACATCTGCTTTGCCAACCTGAAGAATGATGATCCTAACATCTACCTAGTGGGGATTAATCAGCTAAGCCACAAAATCTGAGCAGAAAAGCACCCAGTACACAATAGATGTCAGTAATATTAGTTTTGTAAGTGATATTTTTAATAAAGCCAACCCATATGTAGTCTTGTAAAACCCAACATTGATCTATTGAACAACAATAACAACAACAAAATCAATATAACATGAGATGAGTTCATGCCATACAGGAGCTATGGAGTAAGGAGTGAACAGGGATGTATAGGTTCTCCCTCTGCAGGGTGAGGCAGAATCACAGCAGAGCCTGCTGACAGAGACTGCCCAGCCACCCATTTCTGAATGAGCATATACAGCTGTAATATGAGAACATACATGCAAGTCTCAGGTGATGCTGACACTGACCAGGGACCACTCTGACACTCTAAAGAGAAACTGATGCTAAGGAATGGTAACACCAAAGCTAGAGGGTTAATATTACCTAAGGGTTCAGAATTTTCACCATCACTCTTTTCTATCTCCTATTTCACCCAATCCTATTCATCTGCAGAATCATGTCCATAGCTTCTTAGACAAAATAATTCCATCTACTATGAAAGCATAAGTTGGGATCACAACTGTAAAAATGGTATAGATCCAGATAGTTATTAATATTTTCTAAAGCTGATTTCTGAAAGAAGCACTGATATTTAGCTGTATTTAATTAACATGAGTGAGCACACAGAAATATGAAAATTCAAGTTTCTGGAGGTTTATATCCCTCAGCAAATCATATTGCTAGATTTCCTTATCACATTACACAAAACATTCTAATTGGAAAAGTATCTTAACCATTTCTGAAGAGACTGACATTACACCATGTGTTTACAAAAGAGCGTAAAATATGTGTTCATCCATTATAACTTATCAAAAGAAGTGGAACAGAAATAAAATTCATTTTTAGACACCCTTTATTCCTTGGCAAATAAAGACATTGATCCTTTCACATAAAAGGGCACGTAATGCTGGCCTGCGCTTCACTTCTAGTACTTCCTTTTTTGTTTTGGTCAGAGAAAGGCACAGTATAAATTGTTGAAGTTCCATGCTGGACATGAGAAAACTATCCACTAGCATATTGCAAAGAGATGATAACCCAGGAGAACTCCAAGGCATTCACTCCTATAAGTAGATGATTCTCTCAAAGAAAAAATAGAAGGAACTGCTGGGCAGGGTGGGCATATTTGAATACTAGGGGGATGGGGCAGAAAATGGCAAGTTCTAGAACAGACTGAGCTACCACAAAGACCACAAAGAAACAAACAACATATAACAGAAAAAAAGGAATACTTTTAAGCAAATTACTGTGCAAGAAATAACAGCATGCTTTATTTACTTTAGGGGGAATACTAGTGGTTTTTCAGTTTTTCTGAGATGTTACTTCATTTTACAAAAACACACTCATTTGGCGCACAAATACAAAAGTGCAGTAACTACAGAACTGGCCCCTCGGGCTCCAACTACACTCTAGCAACTTCCTAATGGTCAGGGGAGTTCCTGGGTTGGGACCAAAACTGTTTACGCCTCTGATTTCACTCTCCTTCATCCACTCTTTATTTGAACTAAACACTAGAGATGCTCAGTGGCTCCTTGAAGTTGGCTCCATTTCTGGATAGTAAGCACAAACTGTTAAGAAAGAGCACCACTGATTTCCGTATAGAAAACAATGCCCACAGAGGAAGTGATTTATCAACAGTTTTAACAAAATTACTAGAGAGAGGAAAATAAAACCTTCAAATAAGATAACGACGCTTCAGAAGAGTCTACAGATGTGAAATCAAATACAATGTGTTCTGCAGTACAAGTACTTAATGCTGTTGTTGTTTTTAAATCACAATTAGGTTCTTTCTTTTCCTTTCACTTTTGTTTTTCTTTTGATATAGGGCCTTACCATGTACCTCTGGCTGTCCTGGAACTCAATATGTAGACCAGGCTGCCTCAAACTCACAGAGGTCTGTTTGCTTCTATCTCCAAAGTGCTGAGATCAAAGGTGTGCACCATTACACCAAAGTGGTACTTGCTTTCATATGTATTTAAAAAGTCTCAGTAAATTCTAAGGATTTTACACAAATGAAACACAATTAAACAATGAGAGAAAACAATGTCTAAAAACCCATGGCTACAATACTTATTAAATGTTTCCAAACAAAGATCTGACCTCAAGCTACATTTGAGGTCATGGTGGCTGTAAGAGGAATGTCAGCATAACGGGGAAGATGAACAATTAAAGTGCACAGAAACATGCTGTTTTCTATTCCTTGAAAACTTGTGATTACCCATACTCATTTTGGAAATTATACATATTATCAATTTTCTTTTACTACATTCCATTTTTATAACTGTGTTACTTCATAAAATTATAATCTTGACTTACTTTCAAGGTCAATTCTTTTGTAGTACTGTAGTTTCTTAACATAACTTCATAAATATAAAAAATTTAATTTTGCTATTTAAAGTTCTTAAATGTATTCATTCCTTAAAATCAAAAAGGAATGGGCAGCTCTAACAACATAATGTAAAGCTAAAGCAAGTAACTCTATTATGTAATGTACCAAGAAAAAACAGCAGATAGAAAATAATTCAATTAGGGAATTCCACGGTAGAAAGAGTTTACCATTAAATGTTCCTATATGAATTAGGAAATGTAGGCATAGGTAAATGAAAAGCTTTAGGAAAATGCATAGAAAGGGAGTATTATGGTCCAAAAGCCATACAAGGTTGTTTAATCAGCTACATGTTATGACTATGAACTGACAAGCCCTGGCTTTAAACATTTTATCAGACTTTCATTCAATTACAGCTATGAAACATGAGTAAGCACACTAGAAAGCTGATGGGTTAACAGATCAGAAATTTCAGAATCTGTAACACACAGTCAAACAGTTTTTAAGCTGAAGTTTCTAGGGTTGCTACCACTAAGCAAAACATTATGTTGTAAAAAAAGAAATGTGTGTTTATTTTATTTTCCATGATCTTACAAAATCGAAAGCTGACATTTTCTCCTAATTTCTTTCAAAGAGAATAATATATATTTTAAGAGTACAATATACACATTAAGAAAGTAGATAGAGGGTGAACAAAATTCTTCTATATAAGAAGTCTGTTACTTTAAAATGTAAACTAAACTCCATGTAAACATTTTTTCATGTTTTAAGAAACATGATGCCTGTTAGGGATGTATTTAAAATTTATAAAAGCTTTTGGAGTGCATTTTTGGAAATTGTTAATTGAATGTTTGGTAGATAGAAAGGAAATAACTGAACATGGAAATGCAACGATTCCTCTTTTCAAGTCAACTAGTTGAAAAAAGTCACCAAATGTCTCTATAGTGAGACAAAAATATAAATTAAAAAAATAAAGCATTAACTGAGGCTCAAGCCCAATAATACAAAGGACCAGGATTTGTGGTTTAAATCACTGATACAGAAATGGTAATAAACTTCCTAAAACACAAAGATATTCTTAGACAACAACGTCCCAGGAGCTACTGAAGTGACTCTTGTGCTGGGAGAGCTCTGAGCAGAGCTGTGCTTTCTCCCCAGAAGGGAGGCTGTTTCACCCAAGTAAGTCTACAACCAAAACTGGCCAGTGAAAACGTGAAGGCACTGAGCCTTGATTGGCCTGAGGATGGTACCTCTTGAGGCTGCTGCCATCCTGGCTCTTTCCCATGCAGTGTTCTTCTCTTGGAATTGTGTTACTTTTCTTTCAGACCAACTCTCACTCCTCAAGCTTTTATAAGTGGTCTTATCCAGAACAATCCCCAGTAAGTCAGACATAGGTCTGCTTTGCACATGAAGCTGCTCTCTGAGGTAGTAATTTATTATACTTTTAGGACAGCATTCAGTTCATAGATAATTTTGGAAAACGTAAGTTGAAAAATAAACAAATAACTTGAGATAAAGGACATCTATTTCTGATGTTAAAACCCAGAGTCACACACATAATAATCACAGAGGAGGCCATACAATGGACAGAAGCCTATTCTGACACAAGAGCATATAAATGCTATCAGGCAGCTACTAGCCTTGTACCTGAAACCAAAACCAGTAACTTCTCAATAGGAAGAGGATGCAGCAACATGCTTTTCTGGGGAAAGCTGAGGAAGAAGAATCATAAGATTTTATGTGAACTGGTCATAATAGTTCACATAATAGTTCAGCTAACATTTGAAATTTCTGAAGCTGAAGTGTGAGCATTATGATATGGGAGAGTGAACTCTTAGAGTGGTAAACACAGTGTGATACTAAAATTACTTTCAGATTGTTCCTATAAGTCTCACCAATGAATGAAAAAAGACTGGACAGAATGTACAAGTTGGAAAAAAAACTTCCTTTGCTTCTTCTGCAAGCTGAGATGTTCCAATAACTGCAGAAAGGAGGCACAAAGCTTAGCTTGGAATCATTCTCCTCCAGAGGACAGGATAAGAGACTCAAGGAGGCTGTGGGAAAGCTGGCAAACCTGCCAATCCAGGACACAAAAGATAACCTAAACATTGCTAGTGCTGAAACAGGAAAATTCTATGAATCCAGGATGGGGTAATAAAATATCATGAGACCTCAATATTTCATGATTCCATCACTGAGAAGTAGTCAGAATCCATGTGAGATTCTCTATTTGCCCATGACTGAGAATGAGTCTGAACCAGGGCAAGAAGCCCAGGCCTCTGAACGCTATGGTTGCAGAAGGGCTTACAGAGTACTGAGCCTCTCTGAAAGACAAAAAAAAACCCAAGCAGCCTTCAAAGAGTAAACAAGAAGACTGAGAACAGTTGACAAAACAGTACCCACTCAAGTAAAAGGTAAAGACTGAGAACATCTGAGCTGCAGTTCACAGAGAATAACCAAAACAGTAGAAAAATAAAATTACTCTAAACTAGGATGACTTGGTTTCCAACACTAAAAACCGGGCACAAGTAGAATAGGATACATTTTGGGCATCAATGCTACTAAAATGCTACCATCATACCCACAAGTTCATTTTAAACCAAAATTACAATATATTCAAAGAATCATTAAAAAAAGAGATAAGCTAATAGAATCAGGATCATAAGTAAATCTGATTCTAGAACCATCTAGGAATCTAAAATAAGCACTATTAACATCTGTAAGAATTAAGACATGACAAGACAGCCAGCATGTATGAACAAAGGGGTATTACAACAGAAGCAAAAGTATATAAATCTCTAATAATGGTAGAAATGAAAATTGTGGTTAAAAAAGACAACATGCTTTCAATAAATGAATCAAAAGGGTTAAGTAAGCCAGGTGAAGAACCAGTGACTTTAAAGACATTCATGCTTCCTTGGTACAGATGACAAAAGACATATGAAACTAATCTAAGTGTCTATCAACAGGTGAATGTATATACAGAAGAGGTGGTATATAAACCACATCCAGAATACTTACTATTGTCATCTGCAACAAACATGGATAGTCTTGGAAGACAATATGCAACATGAGAAAAATCATGTATAGAATAAATGCTATATAATCTCACACATATGAAGAATCTAAATAACTCAGTTTCATTAAAATTGTGAGTTGAATATGGTTACATAAGCTGGAGATGAGGGGGAGATTAGGAGAGCTTGTTGAAGGGATACAGTGTTAGAATTAGAAAGTTGTGAATTTTAATGTCACAATATGGTGATTTTAGTTAATACTAATGTAATCCATACGCTGCATTTTTAACAGCTAAGAGATACTATTTTAAGTATTTTATCACACAGGAATTCAAGAGCTTTGGGACAGTAAGAAGTAATCTCTTATAGTTTTGCTAAATTCCTAAATAATGTGTCCAATAATACCTAAGCCACAACCTCTGGAACCTACAGATAGATAGGCCATGCGTACAGTAAGACAGGGAGATTAAGACTGGAGGTGTGCTCAGTCAAAACACATGAACTATAAAAAACATGGACACTACTGTGGTTACAGAAGAAGCACTGAGAAGAAAGAAGACAGTAAAGAGGAGTCAGAAGAGGAACAGCAGCATCCCAGAATGAGAAGCATCTGAAATACTCTACTGGTTTTGAGTAGAGCAAGCCACGTGCAAGGAAAAGGGAAAATGTTGAGTGCCAAGTACAGTCTGGGCAGACAGTAAGTAATAGGTTCATGAGTCCCATATGATAAGAGTTGAACTTTTTTTAGCCTCAGATAATCTGAAAGTAGAACTCAGTCTCCTTAAAAATGTGGTCTAGCTATGAGTCCAGTCTGAGTGTGCAAGACTTGAAGCCTGCAGAAATGAGGGAATTAATAAACAGAGTACTAGATTTCTGCAAATTTGATGTGGCCACAACACAAAACTAAGCAAATGAAAGACACAACAAAAGAAATATATGACCATCAGTTAAGAATTTCCAAAAACAGTAAAAGTTACTAAGTGTGTACCCAAGAGATATAAACATTATGTGTAATATTAATAGTAAATAACCCAAATTTGTCATAATAAACTATTACAATGCAGATAATAAGAAATTTGAGGAAAGCAGAGACTAAAGGCTCACTTCACAGAACAAAAAATTACACTCTCTTCATAAATACTATGCAAACCTGAAGACTTGAAAAAATGTATTTCAAATCCATTTCCAAAACATAGAGGCCAACAATTCTGTATAAGTCAGAAAGTCATGAAGAAATCAAAGAAAAACTAGGGGCTTTTCACAAAAACAAATGTTGGGAAAATATTTGAAACCAGCTTGAACTGTTAGAGAAAGTCCTTTAAAATACAGAGAATGATTCCTGACAAAACCCTAGATTTATGTAAATTAAGAGTATGAGAAATAATAAAAACAAGCAAAATGACTGTCTTAGCAAAGCAATAGTATTATATTGCTTCTTTTGATTTATCTATTTTAATTTCATTTTATTTGCAAGCTGCGGATGGAGCACTATAGCAGAATGCAGGCTTGTAAGCATTACACCTTTTCCCACAATCTAGCTCCATCAAACGACCACAAGGGAGATGTGTGATGATAAAGGGTTGCGAGAACAGTCTGCTGTGAACCATTATAAGCAAATAATACTACAACTGCGTTAATTTAAAACTCCAATACTAAAACCTTAAATATTTAAAACTGAAGGAAACAATAAATCAACAATGGATAGAAACTGGGAGAAAGGAAAATAAAACTCCATTAACTCAACACAAATACTAGAGAGAAGACAAACAAAGAGAAATCCTAACACTGAACATCATAAAAGACATGGAAGATATTTTTAAAGATACACCAAAAAGTTCAAGATTGTTACAATAAAACTTCAGGATCTCAGTGCATGACAGACAGCACTGATGAATGGAACAGTAAGTAATAGATATAATGTTCCACAAGTCTAAAGGATCAATTAAGCCATAATGAAAATATCACCAATTTTGTTTGTTTTAAGAAACATATAAAACAAATTTTGAACCACTGTGCCTAAGAGCAAATCTCAAAGCTTACCCAGCTGTTTTAAAACTATATCAAACAGATCATGTACCTCACCATCAATGGGGAAATACAGGAATTTAGGGGGGAAAGTAAGAATATAAGACGTTGGGGGTTGATAAAGATGATTTAGTTATTATAGAAGTTATAAAAGAAATGCTATTTGAGACACTGAACTTCACAGAAAATAGAAAGTTCTAGCTCTTAACAGTCTATAGAATGAGACAATGGAATGCATGTGGCTGACAAAGGGCACCTATGCAGATTATACTAGTAATGCCTACATATTTTAAGAAAAAAATCCATTTTAAGACACAGGAAAAGAATTCAATGACCCATAAACACAGGCAAAAACACTCAGCAGCAATAAAAACAGATCTAATCATCTCACCATTATAAAATGTGACAATACCTAATACTGACAAATGAAAAGCATGGGATGTTTCATCATCACTTCAGAAAGTGCAATGACAGCCACTCTACAGAATCGCTCAGAATTTTCTCATAATTTTTAAGCATTTACTTATTATCCTACCAGAAATTTTATTCTTAGTTATTCACTCAAAAGAAATAAAAAGAAATGCATGGGCTAGCCCAAGACTTAGGATTTTCTAAATCATTATTTGTAATATGCCAAAGCTGGAAAAACTCCAGTGTCTATCATTGAGTAAACAGATAAACTCATAAGTCACAAAATGGAATGATCCTTGGATAATAAATAGGACTAGAACAGTCATAAACAAAGATAAATGAATCAACAAACTAATAAGCCATGTGAAAGAAGAATGTCAAAAACCAGTACACATCATATGATCCCATCCTTTAAAACCTTTGAATGCAAAATCTAAAATAAACAGCTGAGAAGCACCTAAGCCTTTACTACTTGCATGGATGGTTAAATTACACATATGAATGTGGAAATTTCTGAGGTGACAAATATATTTTTTCATTCTAATATGCAATGTGGTTTCACCAGATTATAAACTAGTAAATCTCATTAATATGTACATTCTTATCATTTTTCTTGAGTTTCAGCAATGAAAACAAATGATCTCAATAAAGTTGAAATGAAAATTAACTTGATAAAAGTATAGACAGAAAATACTAAGCTCCTTAAAAGTGAATAAAATCAGAAACATATTAAGACTTATACAAAGCAAAATAAGAATCACTACTAAGAGCCACTTGTTTAAGAAAAACTAAAATTCTGAAAAGAATATTTGATGTTCACAGTTTGGAAATAAAAACATGGAAAGAGAACTAAAGGTCCAGCACACCGTGGAAACAGTTTCTGAAGACTCCATTCTATATAAAATTCACACTTGCTTTAACAATTGGTGTTTTAACCCTGATTCGAATGTTTTAAGAGAATATGAAGCATGGAGAACTCTGACTTTTTCACAAGAAAGGGGCAAGGCCCAAAGACCTCCCTCAAGGCCCTTACTGTCGTTATTAAACCTGCAGCTAATTTTGTCAGCTTAGTAGAAGAAGGTACTTCTACTAACAGATACAGCAGAACTGAGTGTGAAACTCAATTTGTGACAGAAGTTAAAGATCATGGTATAAAGAAGTCTTCAGATGAGAGCCAGCCATCTTCCTATCCCTGTTTCTTGTTATGCATTTATCAAAAAGCCATTCCAGCTGGTTATGCAACTCAATAGAAAGAGTGAGGAAATGTAAGCAAATTCTTACACAACACAAAAGGCAACCACAGGCAAAAACAAAATACCTTGAATTTCTCTCTATATATATCTGCTATTGGTCCAAACAGGCTATATTGATAATGAAAAGAAAAAACCCAGCAAAATGGCCAAGGCAAGAGTGAACTGGGATTCTGTTTTCAGCTTTTGAGTCAGTAAACTCTGACAAATGCACAGAAAATCACTTGGCATAGTCTAGTCACAGGAGACAGAAAAGCCGGGCAGCAATTCCTAATTTACCTAAAAGATATGCAGAGTAGCACAGCAAGTACTCAGAGAATAATAAATACCCATATTGTCATTTACATAAAAGCATTATTTGAAATAGACAAAAACTGGAGAAGTATAAATGTTTATAAACGTCATAATGTGGGGGTATTACATTCTGAGTCATTAATCACCACAATGAACTAAAAAGCACTGACTATTTAAGGTTCAATGATACATATTACATAAAATTACACAGACTTATTTTCTTCTTTTGATTTTTCAACACAGAGCTTCTCTGTGTAATAATCCTGGCTGTCCTGGTACTTACTTTGTAGACCAGGCTGCCTCAAACTTACTGAGATCTGCCTATCTCTGCCTCCAAAGTGCTGGAATTAAATGCACTGTCCAGCTGGTATTTTTTATTATTATTTTTTCTTTTCAGACTTATTTTCAAAGTTAATGGTTTAAACTGTTATCATTCAGAGATGATCAATTTCTAATATAGTATCTTTCCACATTTGAACTAATATTGGAAATGACAGTATGTGTTACACTACAAATAATTAAAAGTTCTGTAAGCAGTTTTAATCAAGTCACCTCAATTTGCATTTGAAAATATAACTCAGACTTTCAGCAATTTCTCCAAGCCCCATCGTTAGGCAGTTACAAATATCTTAAGAGTATGTAGCTGACATTCCCAAGGATGTTTACTTTAGGTGTTCCCACCACTGAGTATTTCACTGTGTCTTAAAAAGGGAGAATAAAACTGGTAAACGAAGCAAATCTCTATGCATACCTCATATTCTCAGCTGAATCCTCGGGCATTGGGGCTACAGTCTGTACAGCTGGCAGATTTTTGCTGGTAGCACCATTGACAAAACTAGAAGAGGAGGAAGAGGAGGAGGACCCTGAATCCACAGCACCTGTTCCCAAAATAATAATTTTAGTTTTAAATGTAAATTTATATAACAAAATAACTTCATTATTTTATTTCTATTTGATTTTCAAACAATAACTCATTAGAATAGCTAACAAGAATTCAATAATTAAAAATTATTTGGTCATTATTATACTAATAAATTCCATGCTTTTAAATAATGGGTAATACATTAAAATCCAGTTAATTTATGTAAATTTAAGAAAATTACATGTTACAAATGGGTATAAATAAAAAACATCAACATGAAAAAGTCTAGATCAAATGAGGTTGATAAAACAATGCAAATTTATATGTGAAAATTTTAACCCTTTTTATTACTATGTTGCAATATTCTTAAACCTAATGATCTACGGCATAAGTTTCAGAGCACTGAGAGCATAATTTTGTCATTTTGCAGCATTAAATTCTGACTTTGATAAAATGATTGCTTTAGAAGCCCTATCATGAGTATAACAGTACCTGATTTTAAAATAATTGGCTCTCTGTACTGTTACAAAAATGTCATTTTAGAGTTTTTTTTGTAATATGTCATGTGAGTACATTAAAGGAGATGAGGGACATCTAGTGTTTCTAAATATTTTATATCTTATTCTAACTCCAACAAAATGAGCTGCTCACTGAATTTCCACTATAATGACTGTATAGTGCCATGTGCTAATATCTAAACTGTACACTGTGCTCAGCATAAATGTTAGCTCATATTTTAATCTCTCTATATATGATCAAGTATTAAGGAGGAAGGTTATTGCTTAGTTTTAATTTTTACTGTAATATATATTTATACTATCAAAAACTTGTATTTTATATATCAATCAGTAATTTTTAAAACATAAATTACAAGAAAGCAAAAAAAATTACAAGAAAGCATAACTTGGCTTATTCAAAGACCAAAAGGAGATTTAAGCTTTCCGTTTCACTGCACTCGTAAGAAAAGGTCTTTATTTACTAGACATCACTAAGGACAGATTCTACTACATTGTTAAATTTTTAAAACTGAAAAAAATAAACTTACAAAATTTAAAATGCCATTAATGGTGCTCAATGATCGAGACAAGTATATATGTTAAAGAGTGTTCTACTTACTAAACCCCATAAATGTGTGGCTCATGATATGTCAGACTCAGGTGACATGATAAACAAGATAGATACAGAAAGCACAAAAAGGAGCTACAAAATCAATAGAAATGGGAAGAATCTAAGTAATGATAATAAATGGAAAAGTTCAAGGCTATACAGTTTGGAGAACAGAAGACTACTATAGTCAGGGAAGGAAAGTCAGGGATCATCTTGCGTTGTTTAAATACCTAAAACGGAATCACAAAGATTTGGGTAAGGATTTATTTAGCTAATAATCAATAGGAACATTTCTGGAAATCTGAAAGACGAGAGAGAGAGAGAGAG
>LOEQ01002034.1:67298-77666 GCA_001685075.1 Bramus lutescens | reverse complement strand
AGAGAGAGAGAGAGAGAGAGAGAGAGGGAGGGAGGGAGGGAGGGAGAGAGGGAGGGAGGGACAGAGAGAGACAGAGAGAGAGAGACAGAGAGAGACTGGGAGAGAGACAGAGAGAGGAAAAACAGAGACAGAGAAGAGAGATTGATTTTAGTCATACTTTTAAATTGGCATTTTTGATTTCTAGAACCATAGGAAATAGCTGGACAACGAATTGGACACAGGCATAACCTAAGGACATAATTATTCTATGTGAGGCAGTGGTACTTGTTCACATGCTCTGTTTACAAAGCTGAGGCTCTTGCAAATCATCAAGGTTCTCAGGGAACTCTAACTTTCCTTGAAGTGTTCAATCCAGAAAACCCATTTTCTAGCACTAATATGTTTGAGCACCTGCTTTATAAATTTATTTTCACCTGTCACTCTCCAGTATCTAAATTGGCTTTTGCTCCCCAAATAATCTGATTGTACCCTGAATGTGGACTATGATGCTTTGAGACAACTCAGAACAAAAGATCAGTACTGTCTCCTGAAACGACCACTGTGTCTGTGTCCTAGAGCCAGCAGCAAGTTCTGAGAAGTTGTCGCACAGAGTGCAGCACACTCAAGACTAAGCTAACCCTAAGTATATTCTGGGCATTTTAGTTATTAAGATCAAATGGGAAAATGAAGATACGGTAAAAGGAGAAAAAATGATGAAGCTTCACAAAAGTCTATAAGGACGATACCTGTCGTGTTAATCATACTTTTTGGTGTAGCTCCAGGGGCAGCAAATATACTTGAGGTACTGCCTGTTGGCAGCCCACTTCCTGCAGCAGTGGCTCCCACAGTAGTGACAGCTAGACTCCCTGGAGGTGGCTTCTTTACAGGCACCACCACACTCCTGCAGAGAAAAACAGAAAACAACCCCAAAGCATGAGGTAAATTAAAGCCTCTTCACATACATGATGCATAGCAGATACCCAAAGCCAACAATGGAGTTCAGCTGAGCTCCTGCCCCTCATTCCTTTCTTCTCCTTTCCTGACCCTCCACACTGTAAACCTGCAAACCCAACATTACTGTGAAAGGAATACAGGACTTAAGCAAACACTGGGAAGCTTATGGCAATAAATGTTTTTTAGCAAACACTAGTGTAGAATCTGGAGTTTGTAAATCTTTCTTAAAGTGACAAATTAATCACAAATTAGAAAAAGTGCACAGGTTAACACATTTTGCATATGCTTACCAAATAATCTTGTGATAAAATGTCCACTTTCTTCCTATTATAGCATCATACATGTAAAATGCCCGTAAAATTTGCCTGCCAAAAGTTTACTGGGCTAAAGAGCTTGCCTCACCCACCTGAGAACCTAACCCCTGGAACCTAAGTAAAGAAGCCAGATGTGGTAGCAAGCACCTGTTAATTCCAGCACTTCTGAGGTAAGACAGGAGGTGAAGACAGGAGAATGACCCAGAAGCTCAGTGCCCAGTCTGCCTGAATATGCTATGCAGTCCAGCAGAAACAAGACCCTCTCCTTCCATCAAAGTGGAAGAAGAGAACTTATTCCCTAAAGTCCTCAGATTTCCAGGTGGCATGCATACACAAAAACACCACTCTCAAAATTTTTCATAAAATTATATATAAAAACAACCAAAGTACTATTTGATAGTCAAAATTGAAACTATGATGCTGAAAAATGAAACGAGGGATAGCAAAACACCACAAGGGAATAAAGAACTTGTATTTTAGATTTCTCATTAAAATCGCTTTCTATAACAAGAAAATTCAGATTATGGCACACATATATAGTTAAAGTGCAACTTAACTTTCATGTCATAACTTTTGTAACATATAAATTCATTATGTTCTCATATTTATTCAATACTTTTAAATGAAATTCATTTAAATTTTTTCGAATCACACTGTCTTTTTCTTTTTTATTATTTTATTACTTGGGAAAAAAACTCAATCCAAATTCCCACTCCATCCCCTCCTCCCACTCCCTCCCCACACCCTCCCACCCTTACCCCCTCCAATCCTAAGAGAGGACAACACACCCTGCCTTGTGGCAAGTCCAAGGCCCTCCCCACTACATCTAAGTTGAGCAAGGTATACATCCAAAGAGAATAGGATCCCCAAAAGCCAGTACATGCAGTAGAGACAAATCCCAATGCCACAGTCAGTGGCCCCTCAGTCTGTCAATCACATTCAGAGGGACTACTTTGATCCCAAGATCGTTCACTCCAGTCCAGTTGGAGTTGGTGAGCTCCCATTAGCTCAGGCAAACTGTTTCAGTGGGTGAACCCCTAATAATCTTGACTTCCTTTGCTCATACTCTCACTCCCCCCACTCTTCAACTGGACCTTGGAAGCTCAGTCCAGTGCTCCGATGTGGTTCTCTGCATCTGTTTCAATCTGTTGTTGGACGAAGGTTCTATGGTGATATTTAAGATAATCATCAGTCTGACTACAGGGCAAGGCCAGTTCAGGCACCCTCTCCTCTATTGCTTAGGGTCTTAGCTGGGGTCATCCATGTGGATTCCTGGGAATTTTCCCAGGCCCAGGTTTCTTGCTAACCCCTCAATCAAGATATCTCTTTCCTTGCTCTGATATCTGTCCTTCCTCCATCTCGACTATCCCATTCCCTCAACTGTCTGTAACTGAAATGATAAACACTTGTGGATATTGTTCCATGTTAAAATATGAATTTCTAAAATATAATCAGTATCTGGATTTTGTTATTATAAAGGCTTATTTCTCGAAATTTATAGACTTCAAAGTTTTAAAAATTTTTAAAGTTTTTTAAACTTTCATAAATATCTCCCAAAGCACTACTCAACTATGATTAATTTTACAGAAAAAGATTCACAAGATAATTTACGCTCAAAGGCAAATGACAAAAAATAGTGACTGACAGCATGAAAATCTTCAATGTACACTGTCATTTAATGGCTTTATATTTTATTGTTAATATGCCTATTTATTATTATATACTTATTTTTCTGAACTGTCTTTGTCAAGCTGTCATTTTTACACTCATAAAGGTAAAATCGGAAGCCATCAACATGACTTTTCTTTCAGTAGGGTAGTGGCAATACTTCCACAAAATGAAGATCTGTACTTGAAATCTGCTTTGAACTTTAAATGAAAAAAGTCCACTCAGCAAAACTGTATGCCCATCACATTCTCAAGTCCAAACTTCTTACCTTTTCTTAACATAAATCCTTCTTTTGTTAATTTCTTCAGTAACTATTTCAGTGTTGAAAATTTAAACTTGTTATGATTATTATTCTTAATGAGCTCTTATAACTTCTTTGAGACTAAAGATATTATAATCTTTTGTAAAAGGATTTATTACATATGCAGTGTTCTTCCTACATGTATGACTGCACGTCAGAAGAGGGCACTGGATCTCATTACAGATGGTTGTGAGATACCATGTGGTTGCTGGGAATTGAACTCAGGACATCTGGAAGAGTAGCCAGTGCTCTTAACCTCTGAGCCATCTCTCCAACCGAAGGCATTATCATCTTAAATAACATTAATTATGCCATAAAATTTCACTACTTTCTCAGGATACTTTTTATTCTTTCTAGTGATAATAAAGTCAAATGCTTGATGTTCAATCTTTAAGTCAAAACCTTCTGATGATTCAAAATACAGTGTCTTTTTAATCCACCTATAATGTGCCCTCATTTAGTGTCCCCATTTACTTTCCCTAGATGAAGTATGACATAGAAAGAATACACAATGAGATACCAGAGAACTGAGAGCTAAAATGAACATCATCAAGCTGTATGATTCTAATTCCAGTTTCTCATTATCAAAGATGGTATTTGCTCACTTATAAATTGGGAGCTTAAGTGAGGGTGCATTCAAAATGACGTGGTAAATTGTGAAATAGTTTAGAACTATTTATAACTGTTATCACTCTCTAAACTCAATGAACTTCCTACCTACAGGACCTAAGGCATCTAGTTCCAAACATATAAAACTAACAAAAAAGAGAGAAAATACCCATTCATTTGGTTTATCATCCAAACGTCTATGATTTAGAATAATGTGAAGCATTATTTTATTATTATTTTCATTGGCACCCTAACAAGAAAACAAATTAAAAAACAATTCTTATTTTAAAAATAATTTATCAGTATAATTATTCCATGTTTTTCAGGCATCTCTCAAAAGTACTTGTTGATAAAGAAACTTAAAGGAGATGGCTAAATTGGGCAAGTGCTTGCTGTGCTAGTAAGAAGACTTGACCTGCAACCCCCTGCAGCTGTGTACAAAACCTGGTACATCATGGCGAAGCCACATGCTTTTCTGAGTTCAACACCAGAGGTAGAGATAGGAGAGTTCCTGGGGTTTGATGGCTGGCTAGTTTCACCAAATTGGTGAGCTCAAGACCAGTAACAAATCCTGTCTCAAAAACTCAGGTCGAGAACAACTGAAGAACATGACTGACATCAACTTCTAGCACACACATGGATGTGCAGACACACAAAACACAGTTGGCAGTGTTGGAAGATGAAAAGTAACATCACAGATTGCTGAATAACACATCATCAAATATGGGTAAAACTTCCTATAACATATAGCATGTAGGTATATTTATCAAAAAGTATTGTATTCTGTGCAGATCCTAGGAGAAATATTACAAAAATAATTATGAAAAACCTTTGTTGAAACTTTATCAATAAAATGCAAAAATCACAAACAACTGCCTGTTTAAAACTACAAAACAAAACAAAAAGCCCAAATCATTGCATAACCCTCCATCGACCCCAGCTGTGGACTAATCCTGTACACTGTGAAAAAGTGTTACTCTCATTGTAAATTAAAATCTGATTGGCTGACAGCTAGGGAGAATTTTGGGGGCAGAGTGAATCCTGAGAGGAAGACAGAGTCTGAGGAGTCAAAAGAAACAGAGAGAAGCTAGATGATCATGCTGTGTTGAAAGAGGATATCACCATGTGGCAGAGGGTAGATAAGAAATATGGGGTAATTTAAAATTTAAGAGTCAGCAAGTAATCAGTCTGAGCTATCACCTGAGCATTTACAATTAATAAGTCTCCCTGTCAGTTGTTTAAGAACTGGCAGGCAGGAAAGAAAAGTCCACCTGCAAATAGCGCCCAAACATTTGAAATCTACATCCATGTAAAAGATCAAAGAGTTTGGGAAATGGTTCTAGACAAAAAAGAAACAGAGCCAGGCAAGGCCTACTAAACTCATGTTTCTTATACAGGCTGTGTTGCCCCAACAGCACTCCATGAACAAAGACGCACACGGTGGATTCCCTCAGCCTTTCACATGGACCATGGTATAGAGGCATCTCTGAGCCACATTGTAGGCTTGAGTTGCCAGCACGAGCTCTGCCAGCACACCACATGGCAGATTTGGAGTTTTGCAAATACAGACAGAAAAGGTTACAATACACAGTAAAGACATATTCAGACTGGGAAAAAAATTCAGAACAGGTTACAGTGTGTTAAAAAAAATACATAGGTTTGAGAGAGAAAAGAGAATGGGTAGAGGCAGTCATAGATTAAAATAAATAGTTTAAAAATAAAATCCTTAAAAAAGGAATAGAGTAAAAATATAATAAGACAAAGATTAAAAACATAGAAAGTATGATTCTATATATTATTGTGGTTTAGATTTTCTGATTGCTTATAAAGAAATGACAGCTGCTAAAACACATTGGGCTATAAAAATTTCTGTATTAAACCAATTTATATATTTTAAAAATGTCTTGACTTCAAAATTGAAATCAAAAGATATGCTACTTTGGGAGAGAGAATATGCTTTTATTTCCACAGAAAATGAGAAGCTGCATATTCATTCCAGGTTAAAAAAATATCAGGTTTGATTGGTGAAGACCCCCTGAAATTCTGGCTACAGACATTAATAAATAAAGCTAGAACTATAAGACTTGTGATGTATACTTTATTTGCTCAATCAAAAAATAAAAAAGGTCACCTTTGGTCAACTTGTATACAATGCAAAGTTGAGAAAATGCACCCCTAAGATCTGCTTGTAGGCAAGCCTAGGGACATTTTCTTAATTAGTGATGGATGTATTTGGGCCTGGCCCAAATGTGAGTGGGGCCACCTTTGGGTAAGAGGTCCTGGGTTCTATAAGAAAGCAAGCTGACTAGTATGCAGCACCCCTCCATGGCCTCTGCATCAGCTCCTGGCCTCCAGGTTCCTGCTTTGAGTTTCTGTCATGATTAGCTTTGATGATAAACTGCAGTGTGGAAACACAAGCTTAATAAGCCCTTTCCTCCTTCTTGTTTTTTGGTTATGGTCTTTAATTGCAGCAACAGAAATTCTAAGACAAGTTGGTATGAGTGATGCGGGAAGTACTTCTGTATATGTGTTGCTTTTATTGGTTAATGAATAAGGAAGCTGCTTTGGCCTGTAATAGGGCAGAGTAGAACAAGGCAGGAAACCTAAACTGAATGATGGGAGAAAGAAGGTGGAGTCAGTGATATGCCATGTAGCCACCAGAGTAGACAGATGTGCCCCAGATTTTTACCAGTCAATCACAAGCCTCATGGTAAAATCTAAAATAATGGAAATGGGCTAATTTAAGATACAAGAGCTAGCTAGCAATACGCTTAAGCTATTGGCCAAGCAGTGTTTGAAATAATATAGTTTCTGAGTGATTACTTTGGGTCTAGGCAGCCAGAATGAATGAGCAGCCTCTGCCAACATATTGGCGCACCAACATGGGCTGAGTATATCCACATAAAACATGAGAGAGTTTTGGAAGGAATTCTAGACACAAAATAAATAGAGTTTAGCACAGCTTCATGTTAGCCACAAACATTTTTTCTGAATGGGCTCACAATGAGCAGGGGTGCCACAACTTCTTTGAGAGAGGTACAATAAATACTGTGCCTCTTCTTTAAAAACGGCAGCTTCCTGATTCGCCAGCACAAATGGCTCTGACTCTCTGGAAGTCCTGCTATGGAGCATTTGAATGGGGTTTTTGAGCAGAGTGATACAACTTGCTTAATGGTAACACAGATCTGTTGTATGCCTGAAAATGGGGCAATGTGCAGGCCTCTCAGAGGCCATGAACATGCCTCTGTCATGTTGGACTGGGCCAACAGGCAGGACCGCAGAGTTGGTCCTAGCCATGCCCACCCAGCATCTTTTTAAAAAGGTATTCCTGATCAAAAAATAATTATAGATACACATGCAATAAAGACAAAACCAGATGAAAAGGGCTCTAAATGGGTCATAGTGTTTGATAAATGTACATCGGCTTGGGAAAGAGAAGAAATAGATACAAAAAGTAAATGATTTTTTTTAAAAAAGGTAAAGCCTTTAAAGAGACACAGTACAGGAAGTTGTAGATTAAATAGATTAAAGGAGTAAAGAAAACTAAACCACATAAAGATGGAAAATACACAGACAGTCTGGATTACGTATATCATTGTGCTTTCTTTGAATTTTTTGACTGTGAATGAGCTAAGTACAGAGAAACATTTCATTGTACAGGTTGCTAAGCTAGACAAATATATATAGTATATTTGGTTGCTTTTATTGATTAATGAGTAAAGAATCTGCTTTGACCTGTGATAGGGAAGAGTATATTTAGGCAGGAAACCTAAACAAAATGCTGGGAGAAAGAAGGTGTAGTCGGTGAGATGCCATGTATCCACTGGAGGAGACAGACGTGACCTGGAACTTTACCAGTAAACCACAACCCTCGTGGTAAAATATGAAATAATGAAAATGGGTTAATTTAAGATACAAGAGCTAGCTAGCAATACACTTAAGCTATTGGCCAAGAAGTGATTCAAATTATATAGTTTCCATGTGATTGCTTTGTATCTGAGCTGCAGAGAACAAACAAGCAGCCTCCGACTACATACCAGGAGTGGGGTATTGTTACAGGCCTCACCACGCTATTGGCAGGTGAAAGTTGCTGTTATCATGATGTATCTTCACAGCAACAGAACAGGACAAAGACTGAAGCTGGTACCTGGATTGTAGAGCATTAATGTGACAGACCTAATGGTGTTGTTTTGGGGAAGGTTGTGGAAAGATATTGGAACTTTGGTTAGAAAAATTGCTGAGTATTGAGAGCTCAGTGTTCTGTAAAGTATGGAAGATAAGAATACTGAGAACAATGCAAATGATGGAGTCCTGGTTTGTGAAGTTTCAGAAGGAAGTAAAAAGACTCTACTGGGGCCATTTGTTATTTTGAATGAAAGGGGAAAAACTGCCAGTTATACATCAGTCAGAGGATTATCAATAGAATTCACAAGGAAAAACTTTTAGGAAAACCAACCAATCAAAAAATGGTCTACAGATAAAATCAAGGAATTCTCAAATGAATTACAAATGATGAAAAAAGAGCTTTAAAAAGTGTTCAACATCTTTAGCCATCATTGGAATGCAGAAAAAACTACCCTGAGAGTTATCTCACCCTAGTCAGAATGCCTATTATAAAGAAATCAGATGTCAACAAATGCTGGTGAATATGTGAAGGTAAAGAAACCATTATTCCTTGTCAATAGGACTTCAGAGTGGTATACTGACTATGGAAATCAGTGTGAAGATTCCTAAATAAGACAGAACTGTCATGTTCCAGCTATCCCATTCTTGGGAATATATGCCAAAGACTCAATGTTCTCCTACAGAGATATTTACTTATCAGTGCTTTCACTCTTTACAAAAGCTAAGGAATGGAATCAGGCTATATGTCCACAAACTGATGAATAATGAAAATATGGTTTATAAATACAAGGTTAAATTTACAAGGTATTATTTAGGTTAAAAAGAAATGAAATTCACAGGTAAATGGATAGAACTTGAAAATGAGTGAAGTAACTGAAGCTCACCCCCAAAAATAAAACAAAACAAAGTAAAACCACATGCTAATATTCCCCCTTCATTTGTGTACAAAAGCTTCAAAGCATTTCTAAAATAATACAGGCTCTGACCATTCTTCTTGGTTTTTCATAAGAACTAAATGAGACAGAGTATGTCACATACATTGACTAGATGATGGATTAAAAAGCTGCAACTGAGTTGGAATCTTTCTCTTTACTGGCTACCTTAACCAATATTGGTAGGTGAAATACAAACTGCAGCAAGAAAAGGTATCAGTGGCCTTATTTACCTGTGAACACTCCAAACCATGAAGATGGAATCAGCCAGGCAAGATGTGCTCACTAGTGCAAGAGTGGCACTAATGTTATAAGGTAAACAACTTCTCTCTGATTAAATGTGATTCCCTCTCTAAGGGGATCTATAACTGGTACTGTAAAACCTAGTCAAAACCCCACAGGAAGTAATAGGCCCGGGAGGAGAATACTGTTGTTTAGCTAAGTAAGAACAATATCAAAGTGCCTTTTAAATATTTAGTTTGGATGCAGACAAATACCCCTCCTGGTTTTAATCAGAGAAGTCTCTTTCCAGTGACTGACAGTAAATACGTGGATTGATGGATGGACAGGGTGCTGAGAATAAATAACAGATTAGTGCTAAGACCTAAACAAGACATATATACCATCCTCTACAAGGCTCAGGGAAAACTGTGGAAGAGGGGGCTTAAAAACATGGAATGAAGGACAAGAAGGGTTGTGTCATAGCTTTTGCAATTGCAAACTCTTAGCAAGTATGATTACCGCACTATTCTGCATAAAAATGGGCCCACGAACAGCAGGCACAGGTAGAGCATGGGTCAGCGGTCTACAATTCACTGCTGAAATATTTCCCACTGGCAGATTCAAGTAGCAGGAACATTACAGCCTTCAGTTGTGTACACACTGGTGATCCCACCAGGCTCCAACTGATAGTTCTAATACTCTCACAGACAATCTAAAGTAAGTAAATCATAAGGCAAAATCGAAAGTCAGGAATCTAGGAAAGGGATTGTGAAGGAGTTAGTGGCAATAGGGATGTGAGGGAGGTAAACAGGGTTAGGTGCTGAGAGTGATCAGAATGCACTATATAAATCTATGAAATTTCCAGAGAAAAATATTAAAATAGAAAAATATCTCTGGCATAAATAAGCAAAGATCTAATTGCAGTGGTGAACACCCCAAAACAGAGGGGACAATGGGAGCAAACAGCAAGAATTGATTATATAGAGGACAACTATTAATAATTATGTTTATTTGATGTAGGAGGGTCATTTGTCTATGTGTCATTTTTATTAGTTAATAAAGAAATTGCCTTGGCCTTTTGATAGGCCAGCCCTTAGGTGGGTGGAGTAGACAGAACAGAATGCTAGGAGAAAGGAAGCAGAATGAGGCAGATGCATGAAGCTCTGGCCCAAGATGGACATGGGTTAGAATCTTCCCAGTAAGCCATCAGTTTGTGATGATACACAGATTATTAGAAATGGGTTAATCAAGATGTGAGAGTTAG
>LOEQ01002034.1:50585-67251 GCA_001685075.1 Bramus lutescens | reverse complement strand
TACAATTTGTGTGTTGTTATTTCGGGGTATAAGCTAGGCATGCGGGAGCTGGGCCGGACGAAAAGCAGGCCTGCTCCCCTTTCACTACATTTATTCATTCCCAGAATATCACACTCTGTCCAAAGAGGCTTATGAAAAGAACACAAACTAAGTGCAAATATAATATGCTAAATACTTTAGGAGTTGCAGCTGTTTACCGAATCTCAGGAGACATCACAGGGTTACTAATTTAACACTTCTTTTATTATGCTTCTCTACTTGATAAAATATTTGAGAATACCAGAAAATTAATTTACCTACTAAAAAGAAACCCATTATTTAATTCACTTAAACTGTCTCTGTAGTTGCCAGGAAAGACAGAGGGAACACAGGGAACAGCAACATAGTCAAAACGTCATCAAACCCAGTACACTCCAGGCAGGATAAAACCAGAGATTACAATAGAATATTGGACTTGTAAATGTTGGCAAGTTCATAATTATTTTTCAATATATTTACTTTTTTAAAAAGTGGTAAAATCAGAATAGATTCACCAACAAACAGAAAGAAAAAACTCAACACCAGCACAAATAATTACACTTTTTTTTAAAAAATTAGTTCTACAGCTAAAGAAACAGGATCTGCTTATGAACACTCCTTTATCACATTTATTTTTATGTTTTGCACTAAAATCAACATTAGCAATGTAATGAAGGGAGAATATTCCTATACTAAGCTTATACTTTGTTTAAAAGAGGAAATCTAAGTAAATTGTTTATTAACATTATTTATTTTAACCACATATTTTAGGGAACTTTTTTTTAAGAAAAATATGCTTTGGAGGCAAAATATTAAAATTAAAGAAAAATACATTACTAGTTTGCCTAACTATATCAAACCTAGTAATAGAAACACAAAACACATTTGAAAAACAAGAAAGAATGACATTTAATGATGTAATGTTAACCATACTGGTCTCTGTTAGTTAAGGAAGCAATATAACTGTAAGATTCCTATAATAACGCAAATTTACAACAATTTCTAAAAGAAGAGTAACAAGAAAAACTTACAAAGAACCAGGTTTCTTAATTTATTGTCTTCCTAAGATAAGCATGTGAAATACAGAGTTTACTATTAGCTAAAAATGGGAGTGTGTGGGGGCAAAGCTTTACTGGCAGATTTGGAAAAGGCTAACAATGGTGCAGTTAGTGCCAGCTTGACTAGAACTATCAATAAACCATGGTTTCCTGATGATTCTTCCAAGAGAGGCAGTGCTGGTGGCAAATCCTGCCACTTGCAGTGTTGCTTTCCAGATGACAACACTAAGCTTTACTTTTAAAAAGAAAACCATCAAAGATGTTTTCACCCAATGATAAAAGTCTGATGCAATATCTACACACTGTGCTATACTGCAGTGTGGTTTGGGGGATTCCAAATATTTTTATATGCATACATATAACATTTGGAATCCAAGACACATCTTATAATCTTCACAGACACAATGAGGAAATAAAAGAAACTGTCCAGGCAGCAAGAAGTCTCTCAATTCTAGAGTTTTGGAAGTTGCTTATAATGCACTTCCTGTTAACTTAGATAATATTGTATCCTTCTGGAGTCTTTAATAGAATTGAAGAATAGATATAGTTTTCCTTAGTCATGATAAAAAATAAAATAGATATAAATACTGCAACTGTAATTCTTGCTTGATAACTATTTTGTTATATGCAATTTTACTATGCTAAAGTTAAAACCTTTCTTTTTATTTAAACAGAAAAAGGGAGGAGATGTGGGATTCCCCTCTGAATGGCATGATTACCATTAGTGAATAAAGAAACTGCTTTGAACCTATAGCAGGGCAGGACCTAGGTAGGCAGGCAAAACTAAAGTGAATGCTGGAAGGAAGAAGGCGGAGTCAGAGAGAAGCTATGTAGCCCTACTGGAACAGGACAGAACCTTAGCCCGTAAGCCACAGCATTATGGCAATACACAGATTAATAGAAATGGGTTAAATTAATATGTAAGAGTTAGCCAATAAGAAGCTAGAGCTAATGGGCCAAGCACTGATTTAATTAATATAGTTTCTGTGTGATTATTTTGTTTCTGGGTAGCTGGGACAAACAAGTGGCCTCCTTCAACACTTTCATAAATTTTAAAGCACCAAAATTCTTCAGTGCTCCGTCCTAAGTGGAAAGAAGAGTGAAGAGTGTAGAAGAGTGACCAGAACACTAGTCTCTCCAGTTTTACTTCAGCAAGTCATTTTATAGTGTAGAGTAAGCATAAGAAATACATGACTGCAATGACTACAGCAGAGCAATAAGCAACTGGATAGCAAAAGAAATATCACAGATGTTCTCTAGTATAATTTCATAGCGCTAGTTTGAGTTCAGATGATTGCTTTCCAGTTAATTACATAGTGCTAGTTTAAGTTCAGCAACTGAATTTACAGCTATTTCAACTAAAAGTAAGAGCAAAATACTTTATGTAAAGAATAAGCCTTGTAGTAATTCTGTTTGACAGTGGAGCTTTCTGGACTTTCATTCTAAAGATTGTCATCTTAGATCCCACTTTTCAAGGAATTCAATCTGTTGTTAAAAAGACATGTCATAACTTGGATTTCAGACTTCAGTGTTTCAGTAATATGTTTATATACATCATAATGTAATTATAGCTACGTTAAGACAGATAAGGTAAATCAGCAATATACTGGAAATAAAACTGAAAATGCAGCAGCAGTCCAGGAGTTCTTATGGGGATGATGTCTCTGAAAAGCTGATCAAAGCTTCAGAGTTTGAAGTTAAATTTTGATGTTGTCACTCTCGATCTATTGAATGGCTGACAGACAATCAAACCCGTCTGGCTGGCTGGCAGCTCATTTTGCTGGCAGGTGGCAAACAATTAGACACAGCAATTTGTGCCTCCTGATGACATTAAAGCATGAAACTAAGTTGTATGCAGGGCCTAGTGATTTGTGTGAAAGCATTTCAAAAATAATACTCCTTGCCGTGGCAACTCATTTCAGACTGCCACCTCCCATTATGGCTTTGAGCAGTGAAGACGACAGACTTGAGTTACGTGCAGTGCAAGGCCGCTTCTGTTCAATCCGTCATCGGTGCCCCCCGAGACCTCAATCCCCTCCTTTCATCAACATCACCTCATCATTTACATTTGCTAGTACTTGAGCTACTGCATATATTAACTACACTGGAGACTCTTTCCCAAAAGAAGAAATACATAAAAAACATGCTTTGTGCTCCTCTATTTCATTCTACTTACACAAATTAGAATAATTAGTCCACTCCTATTACATTTTACATAAATGTTACCAGGAACAAAGGAAAAGTACTATTGTTTCAAAACAATATTTGAAAAGTTTAAATTATGTACAGCTAAGAATAGTGACCATTCAGATGCCAGGTGCAATTTTTAATGAAAAAATGAATAAAAATACAAATTAACACATTTGTTTAATTATACTGAAGCCTCTTCTGAAAAATCTCAGTAATTACCTAGATTTATTCATTTGAATTTTGACAAAATTTAAAGATATAATATTAAATTGGACTTCAATTACCTTATTAATTTGTTATTTAGTATATAGACACTGATAGTCTTATGTGCAATAGAAGGCATAGATTAACACACACACTCATAGGCACAAATGTACTCATATCCTGTAAACATGAATTGGATATGTGAAATAGAGATGTAATGTGAAAGACCAATCACTGTATGAATAAACGTGAGAACACAGAAATAAAAACTATTTGATAAAGACTTCTCAGAAAAACATTTTCTACATTTCACAATCATACAATTTGCTGCTTAGGAACTTTTAACATGATACATGTTTTTATGATGGTTATTGGTGAAAACTACATTATCTAAGTACTCAGTAATAAATTAATATTACCTATTATATTATTTTGCCTATATATTGATCTTGATGTTTTAGTTTAAGAAACATTGATTTCTAAACTAAATCTTTATCACTAAAGCCAAAAGCACTTGCTGATCAATCATCTCTCACACACACAATTTTTGGTATGAAGATATGTTGTAAATAACACAAACAAACATTCAATCCATACAGTAAGCCAACATCCTCTTTGGTTTAAATATCAACACATAAACATAACTGGAAAGACAAAGTATAAAGTAAAAACCAGTACTCAGACACTCTTGCTGATAATCAGTGAACACTTGCAGTATTTTTCTGATGCTGAACTTGATTTAAATTGTAAGATATATTAAATAGAAGAATTCTTCATATCTACATTTTATTTTGATTCTTTGAACTATTTAATTGCATATATAGTGCGTTAGAAAACGGAATCAGTTGCTTCTAAATTCCTTGAAGATTTTATATTTAAATGTAGATATATGGGCCAGGTTCTAAGCAGTTTTATATGGGCCAGGTTCTAAGAAGTTTAAAGTCAGAAAATGCCTTTCAAGAATATTTATTTCCAAATATCTGGCAAAATAAACCTTTTATACTGATGGCAGAATTATTACAGAAAAACAATCACAAACCTTTTGTAGTTTTCAATAAAGATCAACTTAAAGTTTAAAATTAAACATTCATACTTAAAGTGAGTTATTTAATCTTCAGTAATTATTACAATATTTTATAAATAGAATTTGAAAGTCAGGAAAAGCAAAAGAGAAAAACAAATTCCCCCAACGTGTGGCAAAACTTCAGTGGCTATGTTCACCATTTCTAGTGCAATGTGCTACTTGCCACATCATGCCTTATCCCAGGCTCAGTCCTGTGCACTTACAGTTTGACAATATGTTATATGTAAACAGTTTGTATTATGAATTGGCAATGGTAAGTAACAAGTTCTCGAGACCCTCCTACTGTTTCCCAAATTAACAGATTTTAGTATTTCTTCTATGGATAGAGCACCACGGATAATAAGCTCGGAACATACCTGTCAAAGGAATGAAACTGCATAGGAAGAATGGCTTGTGCTTCTCTCTTCAGTGCTGGATCTGGGTATGGAATAGGCTCAGGGCCACATTCAGCAATCTCAACTGGGGCAGCCACAAGACTTTTTAGTATTTCCTTGACGTTAATGCCTTTGGTTTGACTAATGCTAGATATGGATGTTGCAGGCTTCAGCATTTCACTGGGATGTTCAGTTAAGCTCTCATGTGATTTCTTTACTTCGGATGACAAAGTGGATAAAAGTTCACTCATTGCATCAGGACCTGCAGCAGTCTCTAGATCTGCCCCATCTAGGATGCTAGCCACTTGCTCCTCTCCCATTCCGGAATCTGTATGAGGAACTGAACTTTCTAGCTGAATATCTTCACCAGGGGTTGGTGTTTCCTTCTCCTTTACAGTGTCTGGAAATGTAGCAGGTGTTTCTGCAATGAAAGAAATTGGTCTAATCAAAAGGTTTCATGTGCAGGTAAGAAGTTAATCAAAGATCCTTGGGTCTATCTGAACATGCACATCAAAAATCAGCTCATACACAATATCCAGATGCACCTGTTGTTTTCTTTAGCACATATCAAAACAATCCCATTTCTTTAAAAAAATAACTTGTCTGACACTCTAAAACACATGTCTTTAAGAGCATAACTCAACTAATTTTTTAAAGCGATCAAAAATGTCACATCAAATTCCCACTATCCATTCATTGCTAGCTCTCAAACTACATACAAGAAAAGAATCCTGCTATTTCCTTAAAAACTATTATTGTCCTTAAAAAAGTCATTTTAATGCCTTTTTTGACATTTCAATTAAAAAAGTCTAAAATATTTAAATTAGCTAAAGACATTACTGTAAATTACATACATGATTATGAACTTTTTAAAATGTGAAATATGTCAAGTGATTATTTCAAAAGGATACATTCTTTATATACCATAGTGTGCCACAAATTAGTCTATACATGCTTTATTATCAATTATTTTTGAAACTTTTGCCTAATTTTTGTGAATATTAATCACTTGTAAAACAGAATCAGAAACATCTATTTATCTTCATCAACAGGAATTGTGTACATGTTACTAATTAAAATGGTCGAAAACAAAAATATCTTTAAAAAGATAAATCTGGGTCAGTATGGTGATTCAATACATAATGGTGCTTGACACCAGTCTGATACCCAGAATTTGATTCCTGAAACTCACATAACAAGAAATAACCAATTCTAGCAACCTGTCCTCTGACTTCTACACCTAGAATGTGGCATGCATTGGAGTGTGCTTGCCGATGTAGACACAGAAAAAGACACGCACACACACACACACACACACACACACACACAAGGTTTGGGGATATAAATAAATAGTTTTTAAAAGGTTCAATTCCAATGACAAAAGTTAATATAATGAAATATTTCACAGAATAATTCTAAAAAGCGTTGGAAAATGTACTTGATCTTAATTTGTATGTATGTATGCATACATGCATGTAAAACAGTCTTTAACGTGAAATCATTTTGGAGGGAATGGGGTAAAAGACAGGGTTTCGCTGTTTAGCCCAGGCTGACTTGGAACTCTGTAGACCAGGCTGGCCTTGAATTCTGAGACCCAACAGGCTTCTGTCTCTTGAGTGCTGGGATTAAAGGCATATGCCACAGTCACCTAGCATAACTTAAAATCATTTTGGAGACGAAAACTAAGTCATTTAGAGATTTTATGTGATTTACATTATAGTAATTTGCTGAAATCGTTGATGTTTGTTTCTATATTTTAAAAAGTTGTATCAATAAGAAAATAAACAGAAAATGGCAGTCCTGATGTCAGCATGCAGCTTTGGAAGCCTCATGAGACAAGCTATTGAAAACAGAGAATGCTGTTTCAGAGACACTGTCCTACACACAGATCAAACCTGCTGCAAGTCTATCCACGCATCAGGGTGAACAATCAGGTAAAGGTTCCCAGTAACAAACTCAGGTCTTCGGTTTGTGGTTAAACAGTTGCCAGTCTCGTGAATGCAGAAGAAAACTATGATATGAACATGATTTCACTAACTTTCCAGATTAATTTCAGAATAATTTCACCATACTTTCAGAGGCAAAGAAACTATTTTGATTAGACTTATGAAGTTTATGGATTAATTTACAAAAAGTTAACATGGTTTTATTTAAACTCTGCACTGTCCAATATTCATTTAAATAGGCAAAAATACACATATCCAATAATGTAATGTTATATTATAGTCACTCCTATACTTATTAAGTAGGTTTACTTTTGCTTATTTGTCAAGTTTTCTCAAGAATTGAAAAAAATTACTCTGAGAATTAGGGAAAGAATATTCATTCCAACATTGAATAATCAAAATTAAAAATATATTAGATGTCTCTTGTACTGTTTAAGACTAAAAATTAAAACAATTTTATTAGTTTTGAGAATGCAATCTCAATAATATCAGGGAAAGCACCAGGGAATAGGAGTTAAAATTATAGCAAAGATTTAACAAAAATAAAACCTTATAGGAAAAAAATTAAGACTAAAATTAAAATTATAGCATTAGAAATGAGGAAGACATAATATCATGATATTATATTGGGAATACAGATTATAAAAACAAAGAATGGTAATACACCACTAATAATGCAAATAGGAAAGCAGTTCAGAAGATACAAATTCAGTTTTAGTCACTGGAGTTTTCAGAATTTCTGGAACACTTATGCCTGGAAACCGAGAGAAGAATAGCCATAACTTGTGATGATTATAATACAGTGAGAATAGATTTTGGAAGCAGATACATAACCTAGGGATATAGAGTGAGGAGTGAAGGTGGCTGAGGCCATTCATCTTCAGTAAACTACCAAGAGAGCACTGAAAGTCTCTTGTACTTGGAAGCAGTTAAGACATTTCTATAATATAAGACACGGAATGGAAATGAAATGAAGGAATTTTCACAAAGACAACAAAACTACAAAGTGAGTGACAGCTATTAACATGGATGAATTTTATATCACAGTATAACTATCAGAAAATATCTGGATTATACTCTAGCCCTTGGCTAGATTTACAGATGTGATCAAAAGTTTTGGCTTTACACTAATAAGATATCCAACCATATTATAGTATGTCTCGAATTAAAAACTACATGTAAATTTTAAACTCCTAAAATTTGTATTAGACCAAAAGGCAATTATTTCCCCAGTAAACATACTATACAAGAAAACAATATCTTCAATTTGTTGTCCATAAGTACCATACTCAAAGATTCTTTTCCAAAGTTATTTATTTATTAATTAACTTGTTTGTATGCGTGGGGGGAGAAAGAGAGAGGAAGAGGGGGAGGGAGGGAAGGAGAGTGAAAGAGAGAGANTATATATGAAGCATGCATAAGCTAAATTGGCCAGAGAAGGATGTCAGATTCCTGAGACCTGGGATTATAGACCTTTCTGGAAGGTCCTTGTGGTAGTTTGAATGTAATTGGACCCCATAAGCTAATTGGGAGTGGCACTATTAGAAGGTGTGGCTTTTATGGAGTAGGTGTGGCCCTGTGAGCTTGGAGGTTCTATATATGCTCAAGCCATGCCCAGTGTCTCAGTCTACTTCCTGTTGTCTGTGGGATCAAGATGTAGCTCTTTCTCCACTCTCAGCTCCTTCTCCAGCACTGTATCTGCCTACATGCCACCTGGTCCCGCCAAGATAATAATGGAATAAACCTCTGAAACTGTAAGCCATCCAATTAATGTTTTCTTTCATAAAGATTTACTGTAAGGTCATGGTGTTTCTTCACAGCAACAGAAACCCTAACAAGATAGTCCTGGTGTGGGTTCTGGGATTTAAATATCTGTTCCTCACTAACTGTAGCAAGTACTCAAATTGTTCTAGTTCTATAGCTAAATGTTGTTTTAATCTTACTATTTCTTTCTTATCCAGTCAGCTAACTGACACTTAAACAGCATTAAAAATCTCTAACTTACAAGATACTTAGAACTCAGTATGTTTTGACTTCCAAGTTATGATGAAAATCTATAAATTTTTAATTAAATAGCTCATTAAAATATTTATACATTGATAAATGTTTTAATTTTATTTACTGAGTCTGAATGATTTTAAAGTGGAATAATGATTTTGAAATTTTAATAAAAAATTCTACAAGTATTTTAAAGCACACCCTATGATCATGTTATATAGAAGTTAAAACAAATACTCAAAGAAAACACTATAAGAGTAATTGAAAAATAATCAATAATAAAAAACCTGATTACTAGCCAAAACCCCCACTTAATTTCTCACTGCACTCTTAACACCCCTCACAGAACATGTTCTCAGTTGACACTACAGTGAAGATTCCATAATACGTCTGTTTCCAGAATGCTTTCGTATGTTCTGTGAGGGTTTAATACAATGACTTTAACAGAAAGGGGTGTCTATATAGTTATAGTAACAACAGCAACATGGAAGTTTTCAATAGCTCTCATGAGATTTGGTAGCAAAGGCCACACAAAGCTGAAACAGTACTAGATGGAGTTAGCTGAGTCTTCTCAGAAACAGACAGTTGGATGCCAGATGCCTTTTAGTGCTTTTCATTGAATGTAATGAATTCATCTAATATGTACTAAAAAAAATGAGGTTAAGTTCAACTAATGACATGAGATTTACAAGCTTACCTCATCACATTTCTTCCCTCAAAATTCCTGTTTCACAGTGATCTCAATATGTATGACATATTAAAGTGCTCAACTTGCTGTTTTCCAAAATCTCTATAAAGGACTAACTAAAACGTCAGCAAAGCACTGAGAATTAAGTTAAGCATCTACTTCTTTAAATATCAAGCAAATGAAACACCTGGCCTAAAATGAAATATGAAAGTCTAAAACTTGTACATGAGTTACATTAGTTCCAAAAGTAAAAGATTAACTTATATAAAAATTATTTTTAATTCCCAAAGTAAAAATAGTGCATGAAAAAGATTTTTTTTTAAAAATTAATGGAAATGTTTGTTTTATATACACTCATCAAAGTGAAACTGCAAAGCAGAGTAATTATCCACAATTATTTCCTATAATAGAGATATGAAAATAATACAGCCTGGGGAATCCAATTTATTAATAACAATAGAACAGACAAAATGAGATGAAACAGTCATAAATGAAGAAACCCTTTCAGTGTTATGGCCATACTGATTTTACCCTACTTGTGGTGCACTAAACATTTTATATATTATTTAAGCCATGATTGCTTCCAAACTCTTTCATAGTTTTTTGGGGGTTTTGCTTATTTTGTTCTTTTTTTTTGCTACCTTTTCAAGACAGGGGTTCTCTGTATACTCCAGGCTGGCCTCAAACTCAGAGATTTGCCTGCCTCTACCTCCAGAATCCTGGGATTAAAGGTATGTGCCACTATGTCCAACTCATAGTTTTTTGTTTTGTTTTTTAGCTACCCCTTTCTTTTCTCTCTTGCAAGACTCTCAGTATATGCACACTGGTTTATTTAATGTTTGAAGTCAGTGAGACTTTACTTGGTCTGGAGAGTCATAAGAGGCCTAACTTCAAATATGCTAACTCTTCTTGCTATCATCTCAAACTTCTCAATTCCTCTAGTGAATTTTTTATTCCAGTTACTATAATTTCAACTCTAGAATTTCTACTTGTCCTTCAGTAAATAACATTTTATTTCTGACTCTCTCAATCACACAACACAACATGTTGTGACTTTATCCTCATACTTTCCACTCTTCAGAAGACATTCTTTTTAATTATTTGCACATACCTATAACTGCTTATTGAAAATATACATCCAATATTTGGGCTTTGTGAGTAGCATTTTCTGTCAACTATTTTTCCCCATTGTTTGTATTGACAACACATTTTGGTTCTTTGCTTGTCTCAGAGGTTTTAATTAAAAAATACACATTTTAAATGGCACAGACACCTAGAAAATCCAATCCTTTCCACACAATCTGTTGTTATTCTGTTTGTTGGCTTTTTGAATTACTATTGTAAAATGTATTTTTCATTATCTATAGTCAAAAATATGTCTGCTCGGTTATGCTAGTGATCATCTAATGGTTGCAGACATTGCCTTAAAAGTCCTGAACTCCTAAATCACCCACTGTTCTCTATAGGCTCTGGTTGTATGCTTGGACAGTCTGCCTGCACTCCTAAGTGTACAATGCACAGATCAGCAACAGAAAAAAAAACTGGCCTTTCTGATCTAGAGATATGGATCTCATTCCTAAATACTCTTTTAAAGATGTTAGCCAAGTGATTTTGTTCTTATTGTTGTTGCTGTTATAAATTGTAGCTGTAGGTGGTAGCAATGTAAATGGATGTTTCCAACAAATGTCTGGGGAACAGGGTATTTACCTCCACCCAGTCTATGAATGAAGGAAAACAAAGACAAGTTCTATGAATGGAGATTTTCAGGTTTTTCTTAGCATCCCAGAATCTTCAATGCTCTATGAACTAGAAACCTTATCCACCACCCTACAGTGGCTACTCATAGCTGGTTTTCATAGTCTCTACCAACCACCACAGTTGCCTGACCTCTGCTTTCCAAAGCTACTACACAACTGGAGAAAAAAGAAAACAAAAATGTAAGGTAACCTGTTACTCAGCTTCTTATTCTCCTTTGTTGAGAAACTGAATTCCACAGATTTTTCTCTCTGGATTGGTTTACATCTTTTACTGAAGTTTTTAGAACACTGAGGAAGTTGATTTTAGACGTTTCTGCCAGTGCACACACAGCCTCTTCTGGAGAAGCAGTGTTTTGCAAAGCCAAGGTCTACCTCTAAGTTATGCTTAAAACTAAACTTTCAATGTAGTTTCAATTTCTACATCTTGAGTAAATTATACAAAAAACTTATTACAATGTTCATTTTCCCTTTTATTTTGTCTTGAAACATTTTTTAATGTATAGGAAACAAACATTAACACTAATAATAAAATGTTGCACAAAATGGCAATATACATTACACTACATGTATTATTATACAATTATGTATAAATACATATAAAATGGCCAAAAACATTATAATATATATGCTATATATAATATATATAGATTAATAGAGATTTGAATATTATGCAGTGCAGTCTTTGAAATTAAGACTTCTACTTTCACTCAAGATTTATTTACCACTTACTACCACTGTGTATTAGGAAGAATCATTTCCATTTCTTTAGCGTGGTTCCATTTTCTACAATACAGATACAGAATCATACATACATTACAGTGGCTTTTAACATAAGAATACATAGGAGTATAGAGCAGAATCTATAAGATCACCAGACTTCTGTGCTTGCTGCCACCATCATCATCACTGTGACACACCACCATAAAATACAGAGCCCCTGAGCCCTAGCACTACCAGTTACTCTTTCTACTCATCTATAACCTCATCCCCTGTCCCTAGCTTGACACCTTTAGCCTAAAAAAGCAATTTCTCACCTTCGCCTTCCCTCACCACTCATTTCATATTTTCATGCCTCAACAAGTACTTTGAGGTATTTCTTTCTGTTGGAGGTGAATTGGTAGTCAAAATAGGAAAGTAATGGGAATTTAATCAAACTGATCAAATTGCAATTCTGCGTTCACAACTAACTAGTTTTCCATGTTACCTCAGACAAATTAGCGACCCTCTAAAATCTGCAGAGACTATAACTGGAAGATACTACTAGTCTCACTCACATCTGTTACAAGGATCAGGAAACCTGTCAGGTCATCACTTGCATTGTCTGCACTCCTGCATCTACCTCTAGTCCTCTACTCTAGCAACTGGCTCTTTAATCACCTCAGTGCTTCTCACCTGGGTTACTTTCCTCTTTCTCTCTACAACCCCACTATCATTCTCTTAAGCAATAACACCTCAAGTCAGAATAGACTTATAATTCAATATTCTGCATGCGCCTCTAATATATTTTCCATTGTACCTACAATATTCTTTTTAAATCATCCTATGTACAGGACACAGTATAATAACCCTACCACTACAGTATCTAAATCCCATTCTTGTAACTTGGAAAGATTTGCTCTTACATGACAACATTAAGTTTAAGGGTCTTGAAAAAGAAGATTACCTTGGGTTACTTAAGTAAGTCCTTTGAGCAGAAAATCTTTCCTAATTTTGTTCAGAGGAAAGTGAGAAAACAGAAGAATGTTTTAATGATACATGAAGGAAAAAGGCTTAGAGTCAAGGAATACGACTGCCTCTAAAAGATGGAAAGGGGAGGGAAACTGGACACTCCAGAAAACAAACAAGGAAACAAAAACAGTCTTGCTGATGTACCGAATTTAGGCTAAAATAACTCTTGTCATACTTTTAACTAAAAGTTCTGTAAGATAATAAACCCAGATTGATTTAAGTTCTTAAGTAATTGTTAACATTTTATAGCAAAAGTAGAAACCAATAAGGTATTATCCTTAGTTTTAAACCATTTCCTAAGTAGCTTTTTATAGGTACTACATGATCTGGTTCCTGTCTGTGCCAATGCAATTCTGAAAGCGTCTTTTCCCCTTGATTATTACATTAAACCAAGAGACAAAACAAAATTTTGCTGGACATTTGGCCCACCTCCCAGCCTACCTCCAATCATCATCTCCATTCTTTTCCCAAACTAACCAAAATGCCTAGCTCTCTGCATAAATAGCACTTCTGTGAGGCATACCCGATGCCCAAACCAAATTATTTTTCTTCTCTTAGGTTTTTCAAACTTAAAACTTTATTCCTTACTATATACCACGATTTGCAATAATACATTTCAGTATATGATTTCTAAGTGTTTAACTTATATCCTAGACCATTTTTCTTCAGATAGACAGATACTTTCTGTTCATTTTAAATATGCTTATAACACAGTAAGTAGGAAATCATTGTCTGACTCAAAATAGATACAATGAAGGAAATTATGATGCTCACTGAATTATGAAGTTAACAGAAAGTGTAAGAGAGAAGAAAGATGTTTTGACTAATTAAAAACAATTACATTAAACAAGTTAAGAAGTCATCATGAAAATAGACATGATTTCAACTTTATGTATCTGAAATATACATTATTTTCAGCATTAGTACTCAGAGTTGCAGAAATGATACCAATACATTAGAATACCTATAAATAATGACAATTATAAGATGGTCTCTTAATCTTTAAAACTTACTGTGATAGTAAGACAAAATGAGTGATTTTACAATCTGAAAGAATTTTATTATGTAAATGTAACATTTTCATATAGTGCACTTATAATAAATAAAGAATAACAAAACCTTTGTATTTAAGCTAATGGTATACTCATTTCCTTCAAACAGTACTAAAGAGGCATTAACTGCAGCAAGGTAAGGAATACTTTTGTGCTATAGAAAGCACACAGATTTAGATACTCACCCTTCGAAATTCTGATGTTTGAGAAGTTTAGAATTTTGTTTTTATCCAAATTTACTTAATTATTCGTAAATGTTAAATATTATTTATTTGTTATGTCCTACTTTTCCCTTTTAGACATCTATTTGCTTTTGTTCATTTTTTCACATTAATTTATATGTTCTTTTAATTTATATGTAAGAGGTTTTTATCTACGGAAGACAATAACCTTCTTTTGTGTGTGGAGGCAAGTGGATGCATGCTTGCATGGGTCAAACATGTGTGAAGGGGTGCCCATGCATGTGTTTGAGAGCATGCGTTGACACCAGAAGCAACCTCAGATGTCATTCATCAGGAGCTTTTCACCTGTATTTTTTGAGAGAGGGTCTCTTTGACCTAGAATATACTGATTTGGATGAGTTATTTGCATAATATGTTCTATGATCCTGCCTGCTTCTGCCTTTACAGTTCTAGGATTACAAACCTGCCATCACACCCAAATTATTTTTAACATAGGTTCTGGAGACTGAACCGAGGTTGCCTGTTTGCCAACCATTTTACAGACTGAGCTACTTCCCCAGGCTAATCATAGACATATATAACACTATCAATTTACATTTACATAAAATTTTGCTAATATATTTTAGACATGATATTTAAGACATTTTTAACTTTTCAAATATAAAACAAAACTTGGAGCCTGCGTATAAATAAGGACACAGAAAACATTTTCTACATTTATATATTTAGAGTGTGTGTGTGTGTGTGTGTGTGTGTGTGTGTGTGTACACATGCCACTACCTGCATGAGAATGTGGCTATCAAAGGACAATGTGCAGAAATCAATTCTTTCCTTCTACCATGTAGACACAAGAAATAAAACTCAGGTCCTCAGGCTTGATGGTAAGACAAGTGTTTTTACCTGATAAGGCATCTCATCAGCCCAAGAACAACTTTTTGACACTAAGAAATTATGTTGTCATTTATAAAGTTCAAGCCCCAAAACCATACAAGTAAGTTCCAAGATAACACACACACACACACACACACACACACACACACACATACACACTTCATAATGCTTTAAGCACATTTATGATTTCGTACTGAGCCATATCCATAGCTATCCTTTGCTACATGTGATTTCCCCCCATGGATTAAACACACCCGAGAAAACACTACACTGTTTCTAATTATACAAATATTTACTCTGAAATTTACTCTGAATATGTCACAAGAATGGAGTCTTGTGACAATTCTGAGTGTTTGTAAGTACACTCCAAAAAAANNNNAACCAAACACGAGTCTTGTAGCCTCAGCTTCTTCAAAGCACAGAATTCTTCTTGGAGTATGTTTTTGTGTTCCTCCCAGGTGTAGCAGATAGGAGTTTTACTTCAGTTATTGTTATTCATATGCCTTCTATGGAAAAACATGTTTTTGCCATGTGTGGCTTGTTCATGTGGTTGAATACCTTGCTCATGTGATTTTTCTTAACCCCCAGAGTATAAATTGTCTTATGGCCTGAATAAAGTTTGTTACTGCATGAGATTTTAGTCCTCCTCCTTTTAGATCCCGCCCTCCCAAGTTCATGCCAACAATTAGAATGGCAAACACATTAGTCACAATTTCATTGTTACCATTAAAATTTTAACACATATATAATTTATGTGGCATAATGAAGGGTTGAGGAAGTATAGTTTCCTGGCTATACAACAAGTTTCTACCTCAAAAGAAATAAAACACAAAACCAAAAAAAGTACAATATAGTTTCCTTTTTAAAGCTACACTAAACATTCCTATGCCAAGAAATACTTCCCCCATGTGGGAGAATTGTCTGTATTCTGTCAATCATGTTTTAAATAAACGCTGATTGGCCAGGCAGGAAGTATAGGCGGGAAAATCAGACAGGAAGTAGAAATGATGCAATGAAAACAGAATTCTGGGAAGGAGGAAGTTGATTCCTCCCACTCCTGCCCAGACCACTGAAGCAGCAGGATGTGATCTGCCCCACTGAAAAAAGTACTGAGCCACATGGCTGACAAAGATCAGAATAATGGGTTAATATAAGCTACAGGAGCTAGTAAGTATCCTGAGTTAATGGTCCAATCAGCTTTATAACTTATAGATATCTCTCTGTGATTTTCTTTGGGGCTTGCCAGCTGTAGGGAACCGGGTGGGACAGAAACCCCAACAAGCAGAGCCCTTTATTGTTACACTTGCATCTGTAAAGAAAGACAGCTTTGATTTGACATAGCACTACCAGTCTGAGTAGGAGCAATGAGGCAAGAAAAATGAAAGAAAAGCGTATAAACTGGATGCAGATGGCTTGTTTTTCTACACAGAAAACTCTGTAAGATCACACACACACACACACACACACACGCACGCACGCACGCACGCACGCACGCA
>LOEQ01002034.1:19537-41118 GCA_001685075.1 Bramus lutescens | reverse complement strand
CTCTCTCTCTCTCTCTCTCTCTCTCTCTCTCTCTCTCATACACACACACACAGAGAAAGGTAATGTGCATATGTAGATTTCCTAAAACCTAATCTGAGATTTGATATATTTCAGAAGCTAAAGAAACAAAATGTGACTGTTGTTTTATAAAAACTTTGAAACTAAAATAAAATTCTTATCATTTACAAATGCAATCAACTAACATACTAACAATTGCAAAAATACTTCCAAGGCCCCAGATTATTCTATGTGAGAGATGCATTTACAATCAAGAAATGCAGAAATTAAAAAGGACACTCTGACTCTACACGTGTGTGTTGTCAATCTCATGCAGACCTGCCTGATCCTATTGCCAAGCATACTGTTGCATAATTTCAAGTATAGTTGCTAGTATATTGAAAAGAGTTTTTTCTTTTCTCTAATGTATTAGTGAAGAACTACACAAAAGGTTGTCCAATTTATCCTTACATAGTAATGATTACATAAAAGAGCCTGATTCCTCCACTCTTCCAGTCCTAAACATTACCATTTAGGTTGTTAGTTCATTTAATACTGAAAATATTTCATTTTAATTTTCATTCTGTTGTCTACTGATGATACTTTAATCACGTTGTTGATTTACATTATGTATTTTGCATTTATTGTTTGCATGTGTTATGTTTTCCTATTTATCTTTTGGGCTGTTCATTTTCCAAGTGATTGATAACAATCAACATTTTTTTATCATATATCCACAGCATGAAACGTCATGCCACATGGCTTAGACTTATCTCAATCACACTGTAAACAACAAAGCACTCTATTTAACTGATTATTATATATACATTTCAAACATGAACTTCTTTAAATATTCCTTGAATCATTAACTATAATTAAAACAACAGGATCTAATCTGGCTGGCTAATAATGCCTATATTTAAAACTGGTATTATTGCTTAACCTACTGTGAAACACTATATTTCTACATGAAATTCATGAGTCACAGATTAGAGAGTTCATTAACCCTTCCTTACATTATTTCTTTCTTTGAATGTTATTAAGCCTTCTTTCTAGTTCAGATTCCTGCAGATACCATCATTTGTGAAAGTAGGGGCCAGTGAGAGGGTTCAATGGTAAAAGTTTTTACTGCTCAGCCTGGAAATCTGGGTACAATCCTTGGGACCCCTCAAAAAGGGAGAAGAATGGGCTCCACAAAGTTGTCCTAGGACATCCACATATACTCTGTGATATTGATAAGTCCCTTCACATGCATCATGAGCATATATATTTACAATAATAATTAATAATTTTTAAATGAATGAAAATGTCTTCCCTCCCATTCTCAAAGGCAACTTACATTAATGCCTGATGCAGTAACTTTTTATATCTAATAAAAGAAACATTGAGAATAATGAAATATTCATTATATGGAAATGGAGTAAAGAATATAAAAGGCAGGACCAGATGACCTAATCAAACATAGTGATGTAAGGCTATCTCTAATCTTGGAACATAAAAAAACTCAAAATTTCTTATCATTTGTGTAAGCAATAGTATATACAGACGTTTGTGCCTGCTTACCTGTGAGTGTGCATGTGAAGACATTGAGTGTCTTCTATCATTCTGTATTTTTTGAGATAGAGGTTCTCACTGAATCTGAGAAACCTCACCTGCACCTCCAGCATTAGTGTTACAGAAGTGTGGCACCATGCCTAGATTCTACATAGACCCAGAGGATCTGAATTCAGGTCCTCGTGTTTCTGTAGCAGGAACTTTACCCAGTGAGCTATTTTCCCAGCTCTGTATGCATACATACCATTTTTCAAAAGTAAACTATCAATAAGCTTTTGGAAAAAATAAGGTCTAACTATTTTACTATCAGAAGAATGCAATATATCCAGACAACAAGACAGTTGGTAGTAATAGCAACTCTTTACAAATTTTACACTGCTTAACACAAATGACCATGCAAGTTGGTTGTTATGGTTTGCTTTTTGTTTGTTTTTGCAAGGAAGTCAAGCAGTTTTAAAACTTACCACATCTCGAAATACGACAGCACGAAGGCGATTGATATCAACGTCCTGAAGAAGTCTATCAGGATCCTTGATAGGAGAAAGGTTACCTGGAACATTTTCTAAGGGAGTCTTGAAAACAAAGAAAAATACTGATAAATACCATATTCTGGAAAATTATTGATAAGAATCATTTATACTATTTTCTATATTAGGCTCATCTTCCCACACCATTTTCTGCCTCCTCACAGAGCTAGAAATTAGTGATAGCAAAATTGGGAGGAGGTGTATTTTCTGTTCTTTGCTTGTCGTGCTTTCTTTTCTCAGTGTTCTTGTTTGCTATAAACACAGGTGCCTCTATGGTCTCATAAGTGTAGGTAAAGCTGTGTAGGAAAAAAAATGGTCTTGTCTTTTAGAAAAACTAAGTGCAAGTCTTTGGGTTAATGCTTGTTACTAAAGTTTCCAGTTAATAATGCCTTTAATTCTGATGATTTATTCATCATGCATCTATATGTATGAGATTAAAATATTGTTATGAAACATTATGCAATTACACATAAAAGTACATATGATCATTTTTAAAAGGTAAGCTCTAAAACTAACTTAGTCATAGCTCACTACAGTAGATAGACATTAGAGAATATATCATTGAAAGGTTTTCTGTAGTTGAAGAAACAAAAATTTAAGGATTTTAGATAATATATTAATAACATAAATTAGAAAGCGTATCAAGTTATTTTGGCTCACGCTAGTGCTTTTTCAATTACTGAATGTACTAGGAATGCTTTGGAATAAATCTGACACTGTATGTATCTAAAATGCAAATGTGTGCTTTGCACAAAACAGGGATGTGCTTGCTGATCAACTACTACTTCCCTACAGCTACCACTGTGGTGTTTCACCTCTAAAGGAGACTGTGAAGCTCCTGTGGAATATGGTATGGGAAAAGGTTTCCACTAAAATCATCAAGTTTATCTATTCTATGTGAAAGTGCAACTACTCTGAAATTCAACTACATCACCTAAATGATAGCCTAATGCCTTTACCATGGGATAATTATAAAAAGTTGCATATAATTTGTAGAATAGATAAATTTACAGCACATGTAAAAAATTAAGCATATTTTAATATATGTACCACTTTACATTTTATTAAGATTCCCTTAATCTCAGTTGACCTTGGAAAGGGTATGAGAGGACAAGTTTAAATTGCTGCTCCATGTTTACACAATATGAAAATGAGGCTCTATGGAGATACAGCACGCATGCAAATGTGCCCACATTTGTACTAGATAGTCATTCTACTAGATCAGAAATTAACCATGGTTTACTGCCTAAATATCTGTGTATGAAATGCATGCATAAAATAGCATCACTCATTTTTATTCTCTGTATTGATGTACTTTGCTAACAAGTCAAATATTTTTCTAATATTCCAGTATCACCACCTACCTACTTTTCATTGCCAAACCTCTAGCCAGAGACATACTCACTAACACAACCAAACAACACAACTTTCTGTCTCATTGGGTATGCTGTCTATATAAAACAAGAAGAACCACAACTTAGTTTGAGGATTCTAAAGACTTCCTGTTACCCACTGATGTTTATTTGGTAAGAAAAGTACAGGCTCCCTGGTTGTTGATTCAGACTCTGTGAGTACGTACCTATGAGCCAGTTTATTTGTTTTCTGGGTTTTCTTGTGATATCCTTGACCCATCTGGCTCCTATAATCTGTCTTCCCTCTCTTCAGCAGGATTCCCTGAGCTTGGCCTAATGTTTGGCTATGCATTTCTGCTATTTCCTTCAGTTACTGAATGAAGGCTCTCTAATGACAACTGGGGTAGTTATCCATCTGGGACAGACATAAGCCTCTACATATTTGTTACAGTTGTGTAGCTTGGTCTATTTGTGGGATTCCTAGCAGGAGCAGTCCCTATACTTTGGCTGGTTTTTTAGAACCTATTCTTCTTACTAAATTGCCCTGATTAGCCTTGATACAAAAGGAGGTACTTAATCTTACTGCTACTTGATATGCCATGCTTTGTTGATACCCATGAGAGGCTTGCCCATTTCTGAACAGAAACAGAGGAGTGGATTGGGGCAGCAGAAGAGAATGGGAGGACATGAGGGAGGGGAAATTGTAGTTGAGATGTAAAATAATTAATTAAATTTAAAAAAAAGAAAGAAAATGCACAGTTCAAGACCTAAGCCTCTCTCAAGCAGTTGATTAGTTACACTCTTCTAGTGATAAGAGAAGCAAGGAACATTAGTAACACCTGAATGTTCACCAACCCCAGGAACCTCTATGTACTTTTAATACATTCTTTTTTGCATTTTAATTAAACAAACTTAATTTAAGAATCTCATTCACTTTAAAATACTAGATAATTAAGATATGGAGGACAAGGAAATTTGTCTCCGAATCTTCTACGCTAAGTGGCAGAAGCCATAATACACCTCAAAAACATTTCTTTACAGTACCACAAATGCTCTGAAGGCACAGAGATGTACAAGATATGGTCACCACCCTCTAGTAACTAGCCCTTTAATGTCTATGCAGTGACTATGAGCCAGACTGCTGACAAAGTAATATTTCCCAAGCAATGCAAATCACTATGGAGTCTTGTCAGCAGTAAAATAATATGTGCATCATATTTCCATGACAGCAGTGAACAAGGAAAGATGCTATAACACTGTAAATAACTAATAGACTTTATGCATATGCAGTTGGCTTAGCAGAAACTATAGCAATACAGAGCCATGAAACTTAGAAAACCAATTAAGTTTCTATGTTATGTCTTCAATTGTTGAGCAAAAAGTTACTGTGTCAATGCTGAATATTTAATTACAAGTGCAGTGAGTGATAAAGAGACATGCTTGTTTTATTGAAACTATCAAAGGAATTGTCTCTAGAAGAGGGCACAACAATGGTATCACAAAAGTTTGTCTTGAGAAAGCAGCATCTAAGATGACCAATATGAATACATTTAAGGTATGTAAAATGGAAGGAAACATAATTCAAGATAAAGAAATTATATAGAAGTTTAAGAAGTCAAAATCTTCAGATGAGTTGATGAGGTCTATATGTATGAAAGGTCACAACCAAGAAAAGGTACTGTGGAAATAAATACAGAGCAATCATACAAACCTTCAAAGTCAGGAGTGTGCACGTGATGTCATGTGTCAGTTAAACAGAAGAAGAGAATTAGCTTGTAATTAAGTATTGCCAGCATATTCCAAACTACTATATCCTATATCATTTGATGGACAAATGATATATTATATACTATATCATTTGATTTAAAATGTTCTTTGCTCATAGACTGACCTCTGAAAATAGATGTAACTATTTAAAGCAGAAATCTTCAGTGATATGTGCCAAGGCAATTTTTAAGAACCCTATCAGTAGAAATTACTAGTCTCTTCTTTAATTACATACAAGTGAAAATCTTAAGAGGTTAGCTAACTTTGCAGATACAACCAAGAATCAGAGAAGCCAGCATCAGGTCATCAAGCCTATGCCATTTTCTAGATCAAAATACACTGTTCTCACAAATAAAAGGACAGCATATTACAGAGGAAATGGTTGATTACCTTGGATGCTGCTGGAGCAGTCACACTTTGGGGAGCTTCCTGAGGTTTACTGCTTCCATGGGAAGACTTGTTTCCCCTGTCTCTCTGTCTCTGTCGGCATTCTAAACAGTTTCTCACAGCTACACAACAAACTAAGAAACCAGAAAGGCATTAACATAAATTGTTGACATTGCTATATAGAAAAATGTTTTAAATTTTACTTTCCTTTCTTTATATTTACTTTTCTGCCACAGATAATTATTTTTAAAATTAGATAAATTTAAATTATGAAATATAATAATGAAGGTACAATACATATAGAATATATATTAAAATAAAATACTCTTGTACTTCTGGTCCAAAAAATAAAAAAGAAAGAAAAACAGATCACCACGACCTTTCAAACTCCAAAAATAAGTCTTCCTAATTCTATAATCCTCTATCAGTCACTATTACAAATGTTCTGTATCGGTAACAATTTTAGCAACTTAAAAATGCTAAAGGATGTTGAGGAGATGGTACAGTGGGTAAGAGAATTTGCTATACAGACATAGGTACCTGAGGACAAATCCTTTGAAGCTATATAAAAGGTAGTTATCATCACTTGTACTTGTAACCCCAGTAATATAAAAGGACACCCTAGCTCCAGGTGCAGTGAGAGACTCTATTACCAAAAGATTAAGTTGGAAATAATAGAGAAGGATACTGGATATCATCTTCTAACTTTTACATATACATGCATTGGTAGGCATGCCCATATATATATACACACACATACAAACTTTTAAAATGTTTAACAATAAGGCTCTGCCCTTCACATATCCTGATGACTCTCAGAGCACACCCTTATATTTCAGGCAGCATCCCCTCTGTCAGAAGAGCTATTTGCACAGCAGGAAGAGTTTACACTCCTTGTTACTAGCAAGGACTCATTATTCTAGGAAACAGAGATTTGGGGCTACCATTTCTCTCACTTCCTTTCTTTGGTAATTAATACTGGCCATTGGACTCATGCCTCTCCTATTCTCAGTCAGGGCTCTGCTATACATCATATCTTCAGCTGTTTGCAGGCCAAGGACATAAACAAGGTTCTCAAAGGGATCTTCATTAAAATCACTTCAATGATAAGTACCAGTTTTACTGATTTCTAAATAATTCTAAATATGTTTGACTATATTTGAGGCAATAAATTATTCCATTCAGTCTCCACTAGGAAGATACAAGGTTTTAAAACTCAGTAATCCTGAGGATTACAAGACAGTTACTAAGATGAAGGTTCACAACCTGAATCAGTGCTTTCTATACCTCAGAGCTGCACAAGTCATCTTAAATACACAGCGTGTACCATTGCCTTAGCTTACTTACCTAGCCTTAGGCACTGTCTCATTAGTCCTCCAGAAGACATGTTTTTTTCGGCTTCAATCTCACTAAAATTTAGAGAGCTGGCAAACACGAGGACATCAACCATAGCCATGAGGCGGCTGAGGAACGTCACTGCTGTTTCTGCCGACATGCCTTGCGTCACTTCAATGTTTTCCAGTTCAGTCTTTAAAAAAGGAGAGTTAATCTTGGTTCAAATTGGAAAAAAATGGTACATGTTACATATAGGACAGATGAAAAAAGTTTGAAATGCTTAAGTAAGAATATAAAGAATAAATTAATATTACCTATCACAAGACCTTGCCAAATTTTGTTTTCCAACCCACTATTAAACAAAAAGCCCATTTTAAAATGTGTTAGTTTAAAATACTGCATTAGTTGAATAAAAGACTTCATTTAATTTCACAAAGATACTTAGCGACAACCACATTTATCTTCTTATGCTTATAAAAGAGGTATAAAATTGACCTTTATTTTCTAAAATCTTCATCTCCATTTACAAATGGATGTGTTTTCCTTTCTTACAGACATAGTGAATAATAGGAAGGATACACAGCCATTTTCTTTGGTAGCAAATGAGATGACTGTCAAACTATAATACATACTAATGACATCTATTTTAAAATAATAAACTGAAACACTAAGTATTTTATGTATTCAATAAAACTAAAGTTGATAAGATCAAAAGGATCACTCCTTTAGATTCCTTACTGATAAGCTATGAAACCCTCACTGTAAGAGGAAGAAGCATTGTTAAGCTGAATCTGAGACTTTAGCTTAACTAAAATAATGTCTGTGATAAAACTGCTATTTCTTTACTTTCAGAAGAAATATTAAAATTTATTTAGCTTCTTAGAATGTGTAACTCCCTAAGTTATGAGCAATTACATCATTTCTTTATTTTCATTCTGTATTAAGAACACTATACATATTTTTATTTTCTTATAACTAGAATTTTCTTAGTGTCAGAAGCAGCAAAGAAAAGAGATACTTTGTAAATAAAAATGCTGCACAAAGATTCTCAAAATATGCACACTATCTATACTGACTGATCTCGTCTTTAACCAAATGACTTAAACCAAAAGTCAAGCTCATGGTGGATGGATGAAATAGATTCTTGACTTTTTTCACACTGTCTTTGGAAATGCAGGTTCTTACCTATTTGTATTTTGTTCCTGACAAAGCATAAAATTAAGCTGTGACCACAGCTTAACAGTTATAAGAAAATAATCCATTTTAAGGCTATTTTCAATTATTCTAGGATGAAACACTGGCCATTGATTAGATCAGTCAAAAAATTCTTAATAACTTGTCAATAAATTTGAATTCAGTATATCTGCAGAGATGTTCTTAAATTCTTCATTATTTTAATTGTTGAAATGTTGAGAGTCCTACCTCACTTTATTACTGCTTTATTTTCCAGTTGGAATCTACAAATCTAACTAGTGAAATATACTCTAATTTTAATAGTGAATAAGAAACAAATATCACTACGTAATTATCCAATTGTCTATATAATGTGACAAAATTATTCTATCAAAATATCAAAATTAAAAGTAAAATGTTTTTTTAACATAAGTAATAACTTATAAAATAATTCTTATCCCATTCTCTTAATAATTATTTACAAACATGTTATATAAGCATCCTATGTTAAAATGCATTTAATATAATTCCTAATAACTCTAAATATATATCTCATCCAATTTCCTATAATTAGATTTTAAATCTGATTGCACACAGGACTCTATTTACATTGTTTTCATTATATTATATTTATTGTTGTTAGTAATAAAACAAATACATTGATGTATTGAAAAAATAATCCTTTTCATAAATTTTTTAAATACACAAAGATATGTCTGATTAAATGATGATATGAAAACTCAAAATATAACCAAGTAAAATTTTCACAATTAAAAATAAAGTTTAAAACTAAAAAACCTAAAAATTACTGCAAAAGTAATACTAACCTTAGAACCCTGGACATGCATTAGACAAAACAGACAACAGACCAAAAAAAAAACAAGAAAAAGGAAATTATTAAAATTAAATGAAAATATATGTAAAATTGAAACACAAAATAACATTTTAAAATTATATTTGATTATTTTATTTAAAACAAAACTCTCGGAATATCCATTTTATAAAGTACGTAACTATTAAGTATGAAACACTTAAATTTATTTTTGTTTGAATAACTGCCCCCAAATATACATGTGAGTATAGCAAATATAGGAGAAAGAATGCAAATTCACTTTACATAACAAGTGTCTAATGGATGAATACTGAAATATTTTAGAGTGAACAAAGGATGACTCTGCTCAAACCTAACTCAGTTCTGACTTGAGCAGAAATGACTCAGGGAAATCAGTGCATTTCTTATACCAACTATCAAGACTTTATCTATAAGGAAATCATATTAATTTTCTCAAATATTTACAGCCCTTCCTATACAAAACTAAAGTATTTATGCCAGCACAAATTAAAATTCACTTTCTGTGTCAGAAAATAATTCACTGATACAACTACAGAATGCCTATCATATGAGCTTAGGTAGCTGCATACTATCTAAATTTAGGACATTGTTAAGAATCGGGTTTATATAATAAAAACATTATAGACTTCCCCTCCTCCCACAAAACTACAAAATTTCAATTCCTTTGAATTTTTACAATAAATGTAAATATAAATTTGAAAACATGCCATTTTCATGTATATTCACTGGAAAAATATATAAAAGAATCCCGAACTATCAATAGGTTTATTTTCAAATGTCTCATGTTTTCCAGCCCCATATCCTATTAATAAATGACTATAATTAAAACTGCCATCATGCTTGGCACAGAAGATAAGGTTGCTTTCCTTCTATATGATGCAATTATGATCAATTATTTAAAGAACTAGAAATATTACTTTCTATTATTTTCCCGGGACAAAAAAAGAAATTAAACCATATTTGACACTATGTTCTGATGGTTCGCTTAAATGGTAACTGAAAATTTTGAGTGATTGTTGGCAGTGGTGTTGGTCACTGGGAAGTGATGGCACACGCCTTTAATCCCCAGCACTTAGAAAGCAGTGAGTGGATCTCTGTGAGTTCGAGGCCAGCCTGGTCTACAGTGTGAGTTCCAGGATAACCAGAGCTATACAGAGAAACCCTGTCTCGAAAAACCAAAAAGGGAATAAAATCTTGAGTGATAACAACAAACCATGAAGAAATATATGACTAACAATGTTGTTTTCTTTTCAATGTTTCTTTTCCTTCCAGTTCTCTACCTTCATTCCTAAGTGTAGCAGGAAATAAATAATTCAACTGACTAACTAGTCCTGGAAAAGTTAACTCAAAAACTCAATAAAATATCCCTTAAGCAAACACTGATCAAACTGCATAGTAAGTGGTTCAATTTTACTTGTTTGTTGTTTATTTACAGACAGAGTCTCACTATGTACCCCTGGTATCCTGGAAATTACTATGTAGACCAGAGGGGCCTCAAACTCACAAATAACTCTGACATCTGCTTTTGCTTTCCCTGTGCTGGGAATGAAGGCATGCACCATCATACTGGGCCAAGGGTCTTAATTTTTTTAAAATCTATTGGTTTATTTCTATTTAAAACATTTTGTGAGCTATTTACTGTAACATACAGTTTTAAATAACACAGGTATCCAAAACCCCAATATAATACTGCTTTTTTTTAGATTGTCTACCATAATATAAGTCATGTGCATTTCTAGCCTTCATAAAGCTTACATTAAACCATCTCCTTACAGGTAAGATTTCTTCCAGAACAATGACACTGTAAAACAACTCAGAAATGCTTTTTCCTACTACACACAGTCTATTGTATTCATTTATGGTTTCAGGGAGGAGACAGACCACTTCAAATGGCCAGTCCCTTATAAATAGCAAACAAATACAAAATGGTTTTGGTTGAATATTTTAGTATCAAAATAGATTATCTATAATAACTCTATTATCTCAAACATTATAAATGAAAGGCTTTTAAAGTAAACTGGGATGATTATTCAACCAGACAAACATGTGAAGAAGGGAGTTCCTGAAGGAATTCAAGAAAGTTCTGAGAGGCTTTCCCACCTCTTATATGCTGCATCTACTACTAAATTTGATTCGTTAGCCAATTAAACCAAAGTTGAGGCCACACCCACCAAATGATACAGCAATACTGAAACAAAGATCAATCTCATACTGGGGTTCACACATTTTCGTTTAATCCAAACTTCACAAAAATTTCTATCTGAGTCTCACTGAAAAAAATAAATCTTTTTTCCCCCCAGCAGCCCATCAACAGAGTACAGCACTTATCTTGAGAAATGGCAAATGCTCACTTCTGGGCTTAAGTTTAAGGTTATTTTTTAAATAAGGTACTACAAAAATACTTTGCATTCTCCTTCTACTTATCTTTTAAAGTTTAATATAGTTGTACATTAAAGATGTCTAATGAGAAAAATAGCAAAAATGTGTATCTTCTAAGAGATAACTGTATTTGTTAAAATATGGTTTATCATACTTAGTAGTCATTGAGTCAAATTCAAGTTCTTATTTTATAAAGAATGAATTTACCTAACTTTTGACTGTTCTATAATAACAAGGTTTTTTACACATCCCTGTGTTATTCTTATTTTATGTACAGCATATGCAATATCAGTGTCTCATACCATACAGCTCATGATAAACCTATTCTACTCCTGTTCTCCCAACAGCAGATGGCTGAATGACCTAAAGTATTTACTGTCTAGCTCCACAGAGAAAAAGTTTGCAGCTACTACTGTCAAAGCTATCATTACTCCCAGGTATTAACAAATGGAAAGTTTCCCAGACATGAAAATCTGAAAAAGATATATGCATCATTAAACTTTCAAGGACAGTAAGATAGCAGTGTTGAGTGTTTCTGCTCCATGCATCTCAAGTTGACGTTCTCATATGACAGCACCTTTGGTAAATCAGAGCAACCTAGTCTCCTCCCTCTCACCTGTTCCAGAACACTTGAGGTTTTGTACTTGGTAGTTTTGAGCTGAAAAGCTCATACTTCTAGTGTATGTTTCATTCTTTATTCATGCTCCTCCTCTTTTTCCCACTACATAGCAAGAACACTACACAATCCAGTAACACTAAAAGAAAATAATATCCTTCACATTTCCACATTATACAGAAAGTATGAGAACAAATAAAGATGTTTATTTTTAAAGATATATATCTATACATATATGTAAAATTATATGAAAATATGAGTTGTAATAAAAATATTTTTATTTTACAAAATATTTATAAAAACATTTATAGAGCATTAAACCAGGTTTACTGCATTTACTACTTTATTAAAAGAAATTGACATTAAAAATTTGAAGATTCTTAGTAATGCATATATTTCAAACCTCTGTGAATTTTAATAACTTATTACTAAATTATTTTATAGAATGATCATTTCATTTCTGTTATGCATAAAGTATAAAAACATTCAATATATTAAATACAATCTCTTAAAATTTTCTGAATGACAATTTATATGATTCCACACAGAAAGCATTGTATTTAGTCTTTGAAGTATAGAAAAAGAAGCACGCTTCCTGTCTTGACATATGAATGCAGTTTACCAGAATTTAGTTTACATCACTAGAGGAAAGTTGAGATGGGACAGAAGAAATGATAGATAAATGCTAGGCATCAGCCTTCTTCACATATCACTAACTCTTTGTAATGTTATTCCCGGGTCACTTCCTTAGTTCGATTACTAAGTAATTCCACAAGACCCCATTGCTCATATGTCCTTTTGCACTGCTCCCAAATTAGCCTGCTTGCCTGTAACTTGCTAGATGAATTCATCAGGAACACATATATGTGTGCCAGGGAGAGGTATGAGAGGTTACAGTCTGTTGCAGTTAATATTTTAATTTCAATGCTATTCCAGTGGACAGAATGAGAAAAAGAACCATGTAGGAAAATCATGAGACTGACAAAATAAAGTCTGAATCAGTTTGGAAGCATTCCCCAGTAAGCAACAGATATGTTAATAAATCATGGTATTCTGTGGCAAAGGTGTGTTCAGGGGTTTACAAAAGAGTTTCTTATGAGAAGCAGCAAGATGGGCCATATGGCAAGTGAAATTCTATATTCTTTCCCATCTAATCAAGTTACACCTAAATTGAGTCAATTTGACAGAAGTCAAAGACATATGCTAGAAAGGAGTACTGCCACTCAGCTACAGACACACTAGCTCATATNATGAAAATTACATATAACTTAATACTGGTCTGTTGCATTTTTAAAGGACATACATGATCAACATTAAATACTTTCCAAATTGATTATATTAGTATTTTTCAATGTTTTATAAAGAAAAATAGTATTTTTAATGGAAAATTGGTAAATAAGGTCATATTATACTACAAATAGGTTTTAACAGCTTACTACATAAGATTTAAAGAGATACACAGCATATAAAAGTTTAAAAAATGTTTATAATTGTAGTTCTTAAAAGATTTCACCAGAAATGATGGAGTGATTTCTAATAAATATGCACAGGAAAACTCAAACACTGTCAAATAAAAGAGACTGGAATATAAATCTAATAAATGGTTTAAGAGTTCCTGTAGTTACTATTTAAAATCTGTCTCTTTCCTGTCTGAAATTTCTGGAATCCTCAACTCATGTCATTACAAAATATAACCACTAGGTGGCGATAAAGAACTCACAGTTGGTGATGTAGCTGCTGAGAGCAAAGGTAAAATTCCTCCACAGGCAATGATGATGTTGTCTACCATTTGGGAAATGAGGTGAATTGTGTTATGCACAAAAATAATGTTTTCATTGCTGTTGACAAAATCCATTACAGACTTTGTAGAATGGCTGAAACAGAGAAAAAGACAATTATTTTCTTCAAGTAAATGTAAGAAGTTTAGATACTTAGAATAAAGTATCTAAAGTATTCTGAATAGAACGAAAATTTTCAAGTGAAAACAATTACAAAATATAGAGGTGCTAGACAAATTTAAAACTTAATTATTAGAACAATAACAACTTGTAATTCAAATATTTTACCAAAAATATTTCTGCACAGTTCTTTGTGTCCATATACATTAAAGAAATATAATGTTCTTGTTGTTCTTTCTTGGTTTTTTTAAGAACGGACATCAGTACTCCAAAACCTAAACTCACCACAAGGTAGCCTGGGATAATAATCCTCAATTTCACATTTCTAATTATTAAGTAGCTTCTAAGACATCTGAGTAGCCCCATGAATTTAACTAGTTTGGTTGTATCTGCTTATTCTGTGCTAGGAAACAAACTAGTTGAGAGCCTTCAGAGAGAAAGTTCCAGCTGGGGTTCTGAGCCCAAGCTTTCCTTATTGCCATGAGGAAACATGGGAAGTGTAGACTCAGGAATTACTGCAAATGAAAAGGAAGGTCACAGAAGAAGACAGCAGCAGGATTTTCCACATAAACATGCAATGAAGGTGCCAAAGAAACACTGTTTTATTGCAATTAGATATACTCCTCTACCCTAAAAAGAATCTTTTTAAAATTTTGTATATACTATGTTTGGAAACTTTAATGAGCATCAATACAAAAGCAAAGACACCCAGTTTGTTGTTGGAAGGAAAACTGGGCAGATCACATTGTTTGCCTCACATATCGCCCTCCATGTGCAGTCAGGCCTTTCATCTTGAGGTTCATAGCATATAACAACATTAGCATGTGTCTAGGGCTAGCTTATGAACAGAGTGAGCAGATCAAACACAGAAACTCCCTTGGCAGATACACTGACAACTTCCCAACAGTTACATCATGTTCCCCACAACAACGGTCCAGGTTTTGTTCCACAGATGAGTTGGCCTCCCCAGGTACTAGATTGTTAGTCAGAATTGATCCACCCATTCTAGTCATTAGAATCCCATTTTCTTTTTAGGGGTGTTTTCCAAATGAATGTACAACCCTGATAACAATATGGAAAAAAAATTTAAGGGGCTTCATTCAATAGAAAAAAATGTTTATGAAAAGAAAGAAAAATAGCATAGGGAGAAGAAAAAGAATGAGAAAATGGAGAAATGAAGGAGAGTCTGCCTTTTAACAGAGAAAACCTCAAGTATCCATCTTAATCCTAAAGGAAAACCAAGAGAGGTACAGATGCCAGTTTCAGTCTGAGGATATGATAAAGTGGACCAAATCTCTGCTGAAGATGAGGTGTTTTGCCTCTTACAGACATCAACTTCCAAAATTTACATGCTTGCACATGTGAATGACACACACCCTGACTGAGAAATGTGAATGGGCCTCATTGTGTAATGGTTACCACTCTGGACTTTGAATTGAAACTTTTTATAAAAAGCAGATTTAATTCAGATAGATTTAAACCAACATCCACTAAGTGCCTATATATATAGGTTCTAAAGACATACATGTTACAGGTTACTTTAAGATTTTATTCTAGTACTAAGTGTTATCGTATTGCTGTTACTAAATGATAACAGAGCTCACAGTATTGAGTTTAACAAGAAAAGGTGCAATTACAGAAGTATAAACTAAAGCTGGTCTTTAATTCTGTTTTTGTGGGTGTGTGTAGAATGAGCCAGATTTTAAAAATCTGTTTTAACTGTCTAAAGCTAAATTGTTACATATCTAGAGGTAGATGCTACAAACATTATAAAAAGTATGCTTTATATAAATATTTGTCTATCAAAAACTTATTTAATTTTTAAAACAAATTTAATTTGTGAATATTATTGGATGACTAAATCATTTAATAAAATATTCATTATCTTGGGCTGGGAAGTTGGCTCAGTGGTTAAGAGCACTTGTTCTTGCAGAGTATCTGGGTTCAATTCTCAGCACCCACATGCTGGCTTACAACCACCTATAGCTCCAGTTCTTGGAGATCAATACCCTCCTTTGACCTCAGCAGGCCATGGACATTGCATACACAGAAGACACACACAAACACACACATACATAAAATAAAAATAAATTTCATTTTCTCAACTGAAGGTGAAAAAAATAGAGAAAAGAAAGAGTTATACCTTCTCCACACATGCACATCTGTCTCTAACGCAAACAACAAGTCAGTGAGAAGCCGCTGGTGCATTGGAGACCACTTAAACTCTGGGATCCGGAACATGGTAGTCCGGGGGCCAGGGCTGAACTGGCGCCGCTGTTCCTCAGTCATTGGCATTCCTCGAAATCCTAAATCAACTCTGAGATCTCGGTCTTGTTGGGTAACAGACCGGCCCTGAACAGCCTAAAAAAAGAGAGGGTAAACTTTTGTAGAGCACAAAAGAGATGTGAGATTCAAAAACCAGTGTGCACAGTAGTGAAGAGGAGATTACATGTGATTTTAGTGGTGAAAGCATTTCAAACACCTGCACAGAAATCCTTTCGATTCATCTGAAGTCTGCTATTGTAAATTCTGCTTTGATACTGCAGAAAAATATGTGTGCATTCTCAAAGAAAAACGGGCAAGCCTAGTGATTATTATGTCCAGTAAGCAATGATGTTTTTCTTTTATCTGAAATCTTACCTTATTCAATATTCTCTCTCCCTGCCAATTAACATTATAGTACAACTGCCACCAAATTGGAAATTTGCAGTTAACAAACAAAAAATAAACACAGCTTTCCCACATACAGAATATATCATCATATTCTTACTGGAGTACAAAGACAATAGTGAAACATGGTTTATTCTTTCCAATACAGGTGGAATGGAAACATAAACTTACCTTCAATGAAATCAAAAGACAGAAAGAAAGTCCAAAGAGCCAACAAAACTCAAATCTTTGAGTGTCATTATAATCTCATCAACTTTAACCATATAGTATCGGTTTATTCCAAAACGTCAATAGTAACAACTCAAGTTTGTCTCAGAAACTTTACTACAGATTGTCCAAAACCACAGCACTAACATTTGCTAACCACGAGGCCCAAGCAGCTTATTTTTTAAAAAATAACAAATCTATCTATTCCATAAAGAAAGTTCTCATTGCTAATAATCCCAGATTTTCTTGGCTATATTACCTACCTAACAGGGTGTTGTAAGGACTGAATAGGAAAACATCTACCAGTGTCTGGAGCACAGTAGGCATGAACAGATAACAGCCCCTTCCCCTATGCTTCATGCATCTGTACAAGCTGGCTGCAAGTCCCCTTTTCTACACTCAGAAACAGGGCTTGCCTTGAGCACAAGGTTAGAATGAAGATTTCAAGTACAAAGGTGGAAATGTAGTTATAAACTGTAAAAATGAGCAGAAGACCTTAATGGTCATATTTTAATTTATTACAATGTCTGATATGACAGAAGAATCTGAACCCCAAAGAGGTTGAGCAAAATTAGATACATGGCAGAACTGGGAGTATAAGTCAGATCATTTGAATTTCATATGTACATGCCATAGTAGTCAGTTCTGTAAGTTACATATTACATGGATTTAAGTGTAGCGTCATTCTAGGAAACCACTTTGCAGCAAACAACTCAATACCTATCTGACACTTTTGCTTACTTCTGCAATTCACATGGGGCGGCTTACTTGTGTTGTTGCAGTAGTCTGGATTTTTCGGATTTCCTTTCCTGATTCCTTGCCATCATCAGATCGCTCAGTGTCTGAAATTATACTTCCTGCATCAATATTAGGTACAATTTTGCTGTTGGAAGACTCTGTTTCCAGAGTCGTGGCAGTCATTTCAGCATAGTCCAACCCCTTAACTGATGATGCTAAGTCTCTTTCAGAGACACTGCTCACTCCATCTGAAGTCGTATGAATTCTGAAGTCTTTCTCTTCTATTACGCTTGATGTGCAAGTTAAGTCTACACTTGCAGTCATGTGAGCAAGCAATCCAAGATCATCACTGACACCAAGATGTACTTGGGTGTCTTGAATATTTGGGATGATATGATTGCTAGAAAGTTCTGGAAGTAGTTTCTCTTCCTGCTTGGGTATTTTATCAAAGAGGAAGGATGTGCTACTGTTAGAAAGGTCCTCTTTCTCATCTGCTAGTGTGATCAATGGACCATTGTCCTTCTCTTCATTTTTTTTAATGATACCAACACTTCCATGCACATTGTTCTGGAGTTTCTCAACAGCAGCACTGTACACGTTATCCAACAAGGACTCCACTTCCACGAGGGCACCATTCTCTCCACCCACCAACGTCTCTGGTGATAAATCCATATCATCAAGCTTTACTTCTGTCGCTTCTACTTTCTCTGCTTTTATATCAACCAGAAGATCATGCACTTCCACGTGCACTCCAGGTCTATCTGAACTTCCAAGAATATCATCTGATACTTTGGTTGACATGAGCAAGTCTCGGGTATCTGTGCTAACTGGGTAGTCTGTCTCACTCTCTGGGCTCTGGCTTTGGGAAAGGTCTTCTATCTCGCGGATTTCCATTCCTCCTTTTGCTCCTGTTGTCTGTGATGAAAGGCCAGAGATGGTGCTCACATTTCCTTTCTTTCCCTTCTTGATGTTCTCCTCCTCTTGTCGTTGATACTCCTCATACATTTTAGCCAGGTATTCTTTGTGTGCTTCGTAAGTAACCTAGGAAATAAGTAAAGAGAAAACTGAGGTGTCATGTATATTACAAGAGAAAGATAGAAATAAGACCAACAAAATTCAGTAATAATAACAAAAATGGTAAAAATATTTTTAGATTTAGTTTTAATAAATAATTGGATTTATCACGTAATTGGAAACATTATAAAATACAACAATACATTATTTCCTGACATGTTTCTAATCACATGGGAATCTGCAATATTAAGGTTCCTTTGCACAGGTTAAATAGTCCATGCTAACCAACATCATATGATATCTAACTTATGGACACTGATTAGGCTTAATGACTTGGCAGAAGATAATATCCAATATCACAACTTCTATTACTATGCCAGCTTTCACATGGCTACTGTAATATTTTCACCCTTCACAACCATGACTGAAAGTTGCTCATATGAACCTGTAAACAGACATTTATAAGGTATTATATCAGTTTTATATATAGACAGTTACTAGATTAGAAACATCAGGATATGCTGTGCATTGAGTTGCAATGCCTTTTTCTTTGTTACATTAAAACTTATTAAAGCAATGACAAATTCAAGGTGTGCATGTGCAAAATATAGGACTACACTAGGTATTATGAATTCTTCTAATGTTAAAAATCCTCCTTATAGGCACACAAAATTAATTTATATTAACCTGTGGATTAACAGGGGTTTTGGTTTACCTTTCTTTAAAGATATAAAACCCATTTCCTACAAAAGAAACTCCCTGATCATGGGAAATGGCAACCTGTTTCTCAAAGGCCACATCAGTTTGTCATCTATTTTGATTAGTAAAATTTGATTAGTAAAATACAACCATGTTAACTGATGTCCTTGTTTTCTTTGTCTGTTTTCACAATAAACAGATGAGTTGAGTAGGTTCATCAGAGGCAGAAACCCCCAAACATATATTATCTGGTCTCTAAAATCATTTTTCTAATTCCTCTTAAAAATAACTATATGAAGCCAGGACATGGTGGTGGACGCCTTTAATCCCAGCTCTCAGGAGGCAGAGGTGAGCAGATCCCTGTGAGTTCAAGGCTAGCCTGGTCTCCAAAACCTAGTTCCAGGACAGGCTCCAAAGTTATGGAGAGGGCTAAAGAGGTGCTCAGTGGTTAAAAGCACTTATGATTTTGCAGAGGTTCCAGGCCTGATTCCCAGCACTCACATGACAGCTTACAACTGTCCATAACTCCAGTTCAAGGGATCCGCTGCCCTCTTCCTGACGTCAAGTACCAGAAACCCATGTGGTCCCCAGACATATATGTGAAAAATATGCATACACATTAAATAAATCTAAAAATAAAATAAAAAGCTACAGAGAAACCTGTCTCAAAAAGGGAGAAGGGACAAATTATGAGTTTTCTAAACCACAAAACTTAATTGCAACATAACTGGATTAGCTGCCTAATTTTGGATGTTCAAATTTCTTCTGTGATTTCTTACAGTTCAAGAATCACAACTTTGAATTACTAGAATATAATGCGTGCATAAATGAAGTACTCTCCTTACCAAAGACAAATGCAATTCAAAGTTTAATAGGGAGAGGTAGAATCTTAGAATTAAAAAATGTTGGAAGATACTATATATAGTTGTTTGAACACTAATGGTCTCTCTAGGCCCATATATTTGAATGTTTAGTCATCAGGAAGTGGTATTATTTGAGAAGGATGAGAAGAATCAGGAGGTGTGGCCTTGTTGGAGGAAATGTGTCACTGGGGGTGGGTTTTGAGGTTTCAAAAGTCCATATTAGATTCTTTTTTAAAAAAGATTTATTTCTTTATTATGTATATATAGTGTTCTGCCTGCATATATCCTTGCCTGCCAGAAGAGGGCATCAGATCTCATTATAGATGGTTGCCAGGAACTGAACTCAAGACCTCTGAGCCATCTCTCCAGCACCCCGAAAAGTCCATATTAGGCCCACCATCTACTGTTTGTGGAGCAGGAAGTAGGTCTCAGCTATTTCTCCTGCACCATGCCTGCCTGCCATTATGCTTCCTGCAATGACGATAATGGACTTATCTCTGAAACTGCAAGCAAGGTAAGCCCCAATTTAATGTTTTCTTTTATAAGCATTACCTTGGTCATGGTATCTCTCTTTTTCACAGCAATAAAACACTGACTACAACACTATAATTAAAATATTATTAAAAGTGCATACCTTTAATCGCAACTCTAAGGTGGCAGAAGCAGAGAGACCTTTGTGAGGTTGAGGCCAGCTTTGCCTAATATGGAAAAAAACTAAATGTATACGTGGAAGGTGGGTACATTCAAAAGGCACTGACACTGAGATGTCTTCCTCAATCACTATTGGCACCTCATTTTTTGAGACAGCATTTCTTACTGAACAGGGATGCATGGCTTTGCCTAGAGTGACTGGATAACCAGAGAGCCCTTGGGATTTCCCATCATGCTCCCTAGCACTGGTGGTAAAGTCTGCCTAGCCATGCCTAGTCTGTTATGTGGATGAAGGGAATCCAAATTCAGGTCCACATGCTTGTACAGAAAGTACTTTATCCACTCAGCCAAGTCCCACTTATTATTTATTATTTGCAAGTATTTATTATTCACTTAATAATGATTCTGATTACTTTAAAAACATCTAAAGATACTATTTCATGGCATATGCTTGTAAGATTTGAGTATGGTTTAGTTAAAAAAATTGATTCAGACTCAGGTTCTCACATCTGCTACAAACATATACAGTAAAATTCTCAATTAAGGGGACAGTGAGATGGCTCATCAGGGAAAGATGTTTGCCAACAATCCCTGCATCCAGAAAGTGGAAGGAGAGAGAACCGGCTCTCATAAAATCATCCTGACTTCCAGTAGGATGACTTACACACTTACACACACACACACACACACACACACACACACACACTTTAACTTTTAAGTGTTATTAAAACAAAATTTCTAATTTAAGTCTTTGTGTTTTTTTGTGTTTGAATTAAATGATCTTGAAACCACCATCAAGTCTCACCAAAGGTCAGAAAAGCACAGTCAAACCTAGGATAAAGGAATGAGCTCACCAAGGCCAGCTGGACTGGGACTGAAGCAAACCTTCATCTGGCGATGG
>LOEQ01002034.1:3853-19303 GCA_001685075.1 Bramus lutescens | reverse complement strand
AGGAGGTGGAAATTTTTTAAAAAATAAAAAAAAATAAACACACACACACAAAAAAAGGAATGAGCCATAACTGAGAATGGCCACCAGGTGGCACTAGATGAGCATTTAAAGCCATTTATTCCACTGCAGAAACTTCAATGACAACACATGCTGGGTCCCAGTTACCTTGGAATGTGCTATTGAGAGTGTGTCCACCCAGACTCTCCAGCCTCCCCATTCATATTTTATTGCATGATACAAAAGAATCCGGAAGATGTTGTAGACCATCTCAGTAATCTTCTGTTCCTCAGAACTTTTGGGATTGATATAGCCAAGAGAAAACATCCAATCCTGCCACACTGAACACTGCAGTAAGCATCTAAGTAAGAAAAAGAGCTCATTAAGAATGTCAAAATTACAATTTACTACTCTGAAATGTAGATAAAATAAAGAAAATATAATCTGAATACAAAATTATTCTATGTATTCTGTAACTTCCATCAATTTCGTTCTTTCCTAGAAAATATGAACTATTAATCAAAATTACTTCCTAACTCCTGTTTCTGAATCCTCTCATCACCATGAACACTCGCAATGCACTCAGTTTGCTCATCAGGCAACCCAATCCAACTACACTAACCTGGGCCCAATGTTTTACACGAATACATAAAACTTGTTAGAAGCTTAGGAAAGGACCACAAACTCACGGACTCTGACTGCGCACACCATATCTGAGCTAGGAAGCTGTAAATGCATAACAAGAATCAGTGACATGACAGGAAAGCATAGGTGAACGTGGGAAAAGTCAACACAGTGTACTAAAGGCACATTGGTGACCATATCAGAGGTAGCTGATCACATTCCAAGTACAAATCTGTGGATCTCTATTTTCATACATATATTTAATTAAATATACTAGGTCAACCAAATAAAAGCCTATAAAATTGGTAAAAAGATGACTTTTAAAATGATTAAGAATATTTTTTAAATATTTGAATTTTTATTTGAAAATGATTCAAAATCAAGGGCAGAGAAAATATAAAACCAGACTGTTTACCTTCTGTTTTCACGGCTGTTACTGAAAAGCTTGATCATGTCAGATAAGAACAACCTACGAACTTCCATCAATTCTGCACTTGGTGTTGAGTTCTTTAACAATGTTGCCACCACCTTAAGAATCACTATAAACAAAATCTGAATTAAAATGTAAAAAGGTAACTAAGATATAACACATTTACTAATTTTCAACTAAATGCTTAGCTCTGACAGTGGAGTGCAGCTGCCATAAAATGCGCACACTGAAAGGACCACAAGCTCGGATTTAGTATCGCACATGACCACATAACCACCATGTAGTAGAGAAGGGTGGCATCTGCTCACTTGGGTTCTGAATTTTCACTGTAGAGTCTGGCTCAGGGTGTGGTTTATGCACAACTTGAGTACACACTTGCTCTGTCAAGATCTGAAAGATGAAAAATTTGAACTTCATTTAGAGAAAAAAATTTAAACTGCAAACTGTAGCTATATGAATAAATAATCTTCAAAACATTTAGAATAATTTCAAAAGACGGCATTTCCTATCAGTGTCTTCGTTTTTTACTTAGAGCAGACATGTGAAACTCTGAATAACCATTAAAAAAAAAGATGAACACAGAAGCAATACAAAAATTTGTGGCTAAAGTATCAATGTTAATTTTGAGACCAGTCATACAGAGCTCTAAGGTAAAAGCTAGACTGGACAGAGTAAGTCAGTATACGAGGATAGTGGCTTCTGAGAAGAAAACCATGACATCCAGAAGGGAAGCATTTTTCTTTTGCTTTACTTAGACCAAAGAGAGAACAGGAAACTTACAGAGATAAATGAGAGGTATATATGAAAAATGTATAGACTTGAACTTAGACATTGGTCTATTATTACTTAAGTGACAAATATTGGATAGAATTATCCACACTTTTATTTTAAAATAAACAATCTAAATTAAAGTTAAACTAAATAGTGTCGGAATGTTTTCTGGACAGTGTGAGTAAGTGTGAATGTCTACAAGGGGCTGATACATGAGACAAAAATCTCTTTGAATAGCATGTATCAAAGAACAGTAGCTGATATATATCTAAAAGGGTTTCCATACCAATTTTCCCCCAAATCCCAAAGGACAAGATTCCAGATAATTCCTGTTACAAAGATTATACTCAGAATAACTGTGTACTTTCAGGGAAATCAGCAGATCATGTTCTTTTGTGTTAGAATCTTCAAACCCTTCTCAACTAAGAGAGAACAAATCACATTGTACAGGAAACAAAATTTGGCTCAATGCACCACTGATTTTCCTGTTGCCTTTTTAAAGCTTTGCTTTGTCATGTGACACTGAGGACAGTAATGATAGTTCTTATCCATAAACCTGCTACAAAGATTATAGGGTCCTTGAGTGAAAGTACTTCATGACTACAGTACACTCAAATATGAAAGGCTTATACAAGTTATACAAATATATTTAGGAAACGACTTCAGCATGTATTTGTTAAAAACAAGTTACGGGCCCACACATTGCTTAATGTTTGGAGATGGAAAACGGTTGTTAAGTGGAGCTACATCTCTAGCATCAATTTACTTAATTAATGTTCTGGAGACAAGCAAAAAAAACATGCCTCTATTAAGCAATAAAACATAGGAAACTGTCATTAAGATCCTACGTGAGATATTAAAAGAGGGAAGGAAATAATGCATATAAAATCAGGAGAGATTAATATAGGTATAAAGCTTTCAATGGTAGTGAAGGACTCAGAGTGGTCCCCAAAGGTTCCACTGACTTATCAGAGGAATATACAGAAGGTAAGCCCTTACCCTAAGCTAACACAAAATAAGATGGAGGAAACCCCATGAGTTCTGCATGCATTTAATACTTACAGTGAAGCCACGTGTGACAGGTGGCAGATGTGTTGAAAGGATAGGAAAGACTAAATTTTAAGCATAGAGGTGCCTTTATAAGCGTGGTGTTTAGAGTCATAGATTTGAGTGCAGTGCTAAACATTAAATTTTATTTTATTTCATATTCCTTCTCTTACTGGAAGACGTTAGTCTAAAGTGCTAACTATGGCAGCTTCTTTGGTGACTTACCGACAACTCCCAGTGCTCACTGGAGACATGGTATCTTTGACACTGATTTTTGTTGTTTGTTTGCTTTTCACTGCCTCATAATTTATATGATGCCGACTAGAACATTTTCCTAAAGTCTATGCACATTGTACAACAGTATCAGGACTGTTAGGAAGACTATTAACCACACTGAGATTTGAGGCTCACTCCATAAGAGGAAATTCATAGATGGTACTTTGAACTTACTCAAAAGTACATAGCAAGGGAGTTCATGGGCCTTAGGGGATAATTCAATTCTTTTGATTAACCACATTGACATAGCCACTCAACTGCCCGCTAAATTATGTTTATATCATTGGCAATTAATACTCTCAGCCTCAATCAGAGAAGCTCTCTTTCCAATGAATGGTGGTGAATACAGAGCCTCACCGACATGAAAGGTGCTGAGAATAAATGGTGGACATATGCTCAAAGCTAAGCAAGACATTCATACCCTCTCAACTACTACTCTAGAAATATGCCTGAATTCTTACTACCATGTTCCCCACCAGGATGACCATGGATTCACTCTCTGAAACTACAAGCCCCCAATGAATTCTTTCTTCAACAAGTTGCCTTGGTTATGATGTCCTTTACAGAAACAGAAAAGTAACTAGGACATCTGTTGACAGGTTCAGAGAATGGAAGGTCACTGCCTTCAGTTATGTACCCAGCACTGTGACCGATCAGGCTCCAATAAAAAATCCTAATCCTGAGGTCAGACTGATGGCCCTCATTAATTAAATGGGTCACAAAATAAAACCAAAAGTCATGAATCTTGGAAAAGGTCAGATAAGGAAAAGTAGATATTGACAAGGAAGGATGAGAGAAGAAAATATGGAAGAAGAGAGTAACCAAAATGAATTATATGCATGCATTCATGAAAGAAAAATTCAAAGAACTAAATAAAAAAAACTTGCTGAAAAAGCCTGATTTTATAGTTTAATAGACAGTATTTCATGTACATATCATCTCAAGTATAAGTTTTAAATAAAATAATTTTTATCCTAACAGGATATTCAGAACACTGACTTAAATAGCATTTAACTGATTACTGTCAGTTAATTCTAACATGAGTTTAGTTATTTGTTTATTTGTTTGTTTATGTTTCTTTTTGCTGTAGTTGTTTGTTTGGTTTTGATTTTTCAAGGTAGGGCTTTTCTGTGTAACAGCTCTGGCTGTTGGGGAACTTGTTCAGTAGACCAGTCTGACCTGGAACTCACAGAGATCCACCTGCCTGTGCCTCCTAAGTGTTGGGATTAAAGGGGTGCACCACCAGCACTTGGCTGAGTTTAGTTATTTTGCAATAGATGTCACAGTCTTCACATTGTGATGATCCAGAAGCAGCAATTCATTCAAACATCATTTCACAATTCCGAATGTTCTGTGAGCAGCACTGACTAAAGCCTAACTGAAAAAAACATATACTGCTGGTTAGGATCAGCAGGGATGAACAACCAGACACTGTCTTCTTAACTTTTCGTATAGTTATATTGCTTCTGCTTTTTGAAATGAGTTCATTAATAACTTGGAGTCCTTCAAAATTTATTGCTATCCATCATGATTATCATTTAAAAGACATACATTGTGACTAATATTTGAGGCCAGTAATTTTCTTTATTCCCATTTCATTATCTCTGGTTCATACACTGTCCGAGGATTGACACCTACTGAGTTTTCTTCACTCTATTTAAAAGAGTTAGTAACACCTTGGCTTTGATTAGTTAAGACTTAGCAGAAAACCAAACCTGGATCCCAAGAACAAAACGCACAAGCGTTTGGTAAGAGGATGTTGTATTCACCATTAAGCCAGTCTCGGGAAGTCTGACAGAAATGCAAGTGTGCACAAGAACGTGGTGTGCTCTAGTTTTGAGACTAGGAGCGTACAATTAACTTCCAAATTTAAAATATTGTGCTATATTGCACTGTTACTTCCATGTAAGGATTAAATTCTTATTCAATTGTCAGAAATAAAACAAGTAGAGGCTCCGAAATTCACATAAATAAATGCTGAAAAAAAAGAAAAGTATCACAAGCCGAACACAAACTAATCAGTTAGAAAATGAAGACACAGATAAAGTAAATCAATACTAGTCATCAGGTGTCAGAGCCCAGGTTTGACACTGTTGTGAGGTTTTGGTTCAAAAGACATTTTTCATGTAAAATTTATTGAAGGCAATTTTGCTATTTTCCCCTCTTAGGTACATGTAACCTGCCTATTTCATGAGCATATGTTACTGGAACAAATTATTTAGTCTGTGAGTCTCAGTATGTCTGTTTTAATAGGCAACGAAAATGTCAACAACTATATGCTTGTTTTAAAACCTGAGGAAACAGACATACGGCATTAACAAGGGGTAACGTCTTAAGAAGTATCCAACAAAAGGGAGCTACTATTATGAAGGAATATAGTGACAGACACGGTCTCAAAACACACACGTGAACAGAAGAAAACCACCTCACCACACTGTACAGTGCAATCCACTCAATGGGTATTTATTCAGTTCTGCATGGATTACTTCAAAAGGGAAAACTGAATAATTCAAAACGGCAATGGTAGCAGATGGAATCTACCAATCAAGCTATTTGAGGAATGACTAACAAAAGTGAACATGTTAAATTCGGAAGTGGTAAAACAGAGAGACCAAGATGTTTCACTTTTACCCACTCCTATGTTTGTACAAGGAAGCAGGTAAGAAAAAATGACATAAAATAGCAAAATGGAATGCTGCAGATGAAGGGTCAAGAGATCAAGGCCTGGGATCATATGTAGCCAAACCTTCCTGAAATGCAGCCTTACTGAATATAGCCCATCTGGGTCATACTGCCTATGGCTCCTTCTAAGAATCACATAAAGCCTAAATAAATTTACTGTCTCATTATTGGAAACAACTACTTTTCACCTCCTATAAGTCAATATACTGAAATAAAAAGATATATTAGCAAGACATTATTAAATATTTAAAAGGGCTATAGGCTATGTATAAGATGATACTATAAGAGCTACATGTGTGAATGAGAATCTGTATACTTTTGAGTAGTAACGGAGGCACAGGGATACATTTTATTTTGTATGTTTATAAAGAATGCAAGTTAGCTCTCTTTGTGTATCATGATGAGCAAAACACGTTTAAAAACAGCAGAGAGGAGCTACATTTCTCTGTTGTAGAAGTGCAAAGGTCAGCAAACATTAGAGAAAATGATATGAGTGATATTCCTGTGACAATACTTGATAGAGTCACAATGCTGCAGTCATTCATGACTACACTTACACATATTTAGATTCCCAGACAATTTATCTATGGATACTGAACACAATTAAACTATCTCATTTGAGAACTGTGCAAAACCTGGAATGGAACCAAATATGGATCACAGTTTACATGAAAAGAAGAGTTGTAATTTGCCTGTATTATTTTGAAGTCTCAAAAATATTTTATAATGATGATATGCTATATTTTATGTTTTCCAAAAGCTGCTTTTGCGAGTTTAATAATGTTGATGAGTATTTTGGTTTAACTATAGCTCCCATGTAAGAGATGCAGGTCTTTCTGTCTACATCCATAACAAAGAATCCACAATTCACTGCCTCTTAAAGTTGTGAGTTTAGAAAAAATGCTTTCTTCCTATTTAAAAATGACATGTACACACTATTTATTTAAAAAATAAAGTAAGATTTAGTTAAGTCAAGTGTCATGTGAATCACTGTTGAGTTACGGCACCACCATGATTCCTAATGTTCCAGGCAGTGGTGCCAAGTCAGGAGAGGATGGCAAACACTGCCGCAGGGAGTGTCACAACCAAGCAGCATCAAGCCAATAAAACTATACACGCACTCTAAAATTTGCATCTCTTATAAATTTTACATGTTACATATTAGTTTACTTTTTATTATTTCCCACACTTAAGAAGATTAAAAAAAATAGCCTCCACTTACATATGATTGCCAACAAGTTACAGAAGCAAGAAAGGATCACTGAAGACAAAGTGAAGAAAGCAGAACTAAGATGAACACACAGGAACAGCCCTGACAAGTTATTGGTGTTTGGAAGGTAGTGGGTGTGCAGTTACTGTCGGGGGAGGATTGGATAAGAATGCCTTCCATAGCTGATATATTTGCATGCTTAGTTTCACAAGCTGGTGCACTGCTTGGGAAGATGAAGAGGAGATTTGTCACCAGGAGTGGGCAGTCACAGTGTCGCCCTCTCTCCAACTACAAAGGTCTCAGATGCTGTTCCAGAACTGGTCTGTATGCAGCCTTGCTTCCAGCTATGATGATAATGGAGCAACCCTCTGAAACTGTAAGCAAGACCTCAATTAAATGCTTTTTTTAAATGAGAATTTCCTTGGCCATGGTGTCTGTGGTGTTCTGAAAGAAAATGGCCCCCAAAGGGATAGGCACTATTAGGTGTGGCCTTGTTGAAGGTAGTGTGTCACTGTGGGGGACGAGCTTTGTGTTCTCCCATGATCAAGATACCTCCGAGTGTGATAGTCTACTCCCTGATTCTTTCTGATCAAGATGGAGCCAGCACCACATCTGCCTGCATGCCACCATGCTTTCTGCCATGATAATTGACGGAACCTCTGAAAATGTAAGTGAGCCACCCCAGTTAAAAACTTTCTAAGAGTTGTTTTGGTCATGGTGTCTCTTTACAGCAAAAGAACACCGACTAAGACACTTTGTAAGAAGGGTTGAGAGAGGATTTCTATATGGAAATGAGGAGATTTTAATACAATTCAGTACATCACTTTTACAAATAGTTCTAACCTACACTTCATCTCAATGTCAACTCTATCTTAAGGTGAGTAATTACTACATATCAGAAACGGAGGAGAGTATCGGATGTGGAGTAGAACTAATATTTACAATATATGTGAATACTGTCTGTGTGAGAAGACGAGGAAGCAAAGCAGCAAACCTATATTCAAAGAAAAGTCCTTAGAACAACATAAGGGCATGTGGATGTGTTTTTAAAAGAAGGAAATTATAAGCTATGCAACTGTCTTAAATTAGGGTTTCTATTGTTGTGACAAAAAAATCATGATCAAAAGCAACTTATGGAAGAAAGGGTTTGTTTCAGCTTACAGCTCTCAGGTCACACTCCATCTCTGAGAGAGGTCAGGATGGGACTCAAAGAAGAAACTTCCATAGCAGAGGCTATGGGAAAACGCTGTTTACTGGCTTGCTACCCAGGGAATGTTCAGCCTTCCTTTTTATACAACCCGGGACTACCTGCTGAGGGACAGCATTGCCCACATCAATCATTAATCAAGAGACTTCCCAAAGGCCAATGTTATGCATTTTCTCCATTAAGATTCCCCTTTCCCAGTTATGTGTATATTTGTATCAAGTTGACAAAAACTAACTAGCACAGTACTCATCCTCAACTGCAGTGAAGGGGATGTTAACTGGTTTAAGCAGTGATCTCCATTACACACAGAGATTTCTAGCATACATACTCAGAATTCTTGTCACAGTTTTTTTCTTTACCTCATAAAGTGTGTTGTATGTGGTGACAGTTACAGTGTTTGTATGCAGCATCAGTCTTTCTCCAAGAAGAGTGAAGAGACTATGGGTATGCATAATTTCAACTTTTCGCCTGGAGACAATGGAGGTAAACACAAACAAATGCAGAATCATACAATTAATTATTTTATCAATGATCATCTATAAAAACCAGCAACAGTGCCAGTGCATAACACTACTAACTGCTAATACTATACAAGTCATTTAAACAGTTCTCAAGGAAATCCTCCCTACAATTAGAATATGATATATTCAAATTACATAACCATATGTGATGACTGGCAGTTATTATTTCCAGATTCTAGTAATTATCTAGATGGTTTTAGAAATTAACCGTAATCCACAGAACATATAATTCCAAATCCCTAATATAGTCTATAGCAAATCTTAACATTAAAACCATAAAAGTGAACATGTACACTTGATATGGGAGCCAGAGAGAAAATAGTCTTCCATCTCATCAGTGCTTGTGACTGTAGTTGCCACAGATTAAAATAGCACTGCTCTGTTCATTTCCACTGATTGCATTGCTCCCTCCTGCTTTGGTATGAATATCCAATGTCCCCTCTAGTCTCATCTATAGAAAGACTGGGTCACTGTTTGCTAAGATTGTCGAACCTTGAGAAGACTGTCCATCCCTGTGCCCCTCCTCCAGCATGGGGTTACAAACATGTACCACTATGCCCGGTTTTTAATAGGTGCTAGGAATCCAATCTCAAGTACTAATGCTTGCGTGACAGGCGCCTTACTGACTGAGCCACCTCCCCAAGTGAAGCCTTTCTTTTTAGAAAAAGAAATTGTGTAACAGTAGGGCAGTAAGAAAAAGGTGTGCCTGTGCTTGCAAGAATACTGATGACAACTTTCTTTCTGATTTCCCCTAATAAGAGCAGCATAAATTCCTAAATTTATAAAATTGTTTTTGAATTTTTAGTTTTAAATAAATGGTTCTATATACTGCTCCCTTTCATAACTTTCTTGATTATATTAAGATTTCAAAGGTAATTTCAAGCAATTAAATTTTACTTCTAAATAACACGAAGTGACCAAATTTCATGCCAGTGTATGAATTATGTATTTATTCAATTTCTCCTTATTTTTATCATGTTGCCTCTAATATCTCATTATTAGTAGCAATTCCACATGGACATCTGTACAGCTAAGTGATAGTCCTCTACATTAAGAAGAGAATTACTTAGTAATATAGCATAAGTATCTGTCTTTTTAAAAAATTGTTTAATGGCCAGTCAATGGTGGCTCACACCTTTAATCCCAGCACTCAGGAGGCAGAATCAAGAAGATCTCGGTGAGTCTAATGAGGGTAGCCTGGTATACAGAGCAAGTTCAAGAGCGCAAAGAAACACTGTGTTCAAAAACCAATATATATATATATTATATATAATTTCCCCAGTAATTGTGAAACTCCCAATAATGTACATTTTTGTCAACACTTACTAAAGTTAAAAGTTTTCTAATCTATCACCTCGATGAGTAGTAAATGAACTTTTTTTCTCCTGGTGTCCTCTTTGATGACTTTTCCTTTTATATTTGTCTTCTCAATTGGTTTTCCTTATTATACACACAATATATTGTCATTAATTTTGAATCTTCTCTTTTTGTATATGGTATCAACCACTACAAATTTATTAACTTGGCTATGTGGGGTTTTTTTATGTGTGTGTGCGTGTTTGCATATTTTGAAAGTTATCCCTTAATAAAAAGTGGTATCCCCACAATCCCCCAGATATAAAACATTTTCATCATCCTGAAAGTTTCCATACATGAATTTATACTCAATCCCCATTTCCACTGCCAGTCCAAAGCAGCAACAAATCTACACTGTAGGCATTCCACAAAAGAGAACCCTAAAATGTGTATCTCTTTTGCATATTTTTTCTGAGTATCATGTTTAGGGGGCCCATTATATCATAGCATGAATTAGTTTGTGAAGTTTGTAAAGTAATTTCCATTGTGAGAACTCACATAGCTTTGGATTCCTTCCATTATTTAACCATAAGCAATGATACTGGGAATACTTAAGAGCAATGACAAGTACAAACCCATTTCCCCTTCTCTCAAGTAGATATCTATGCATACAGATACCAGGCTGAAGCTTGGGTTATTTTCTGAAGTAAATGTCTATGCATACAGATACCAGGCTGAAGCTTGGGTTATTTTCTGAAGTAAATGTCTATGCATATAGATATCAGGCTGAAGCTTGGGTTATTTTCTGAAGTAGATGTCTATGCATACAGATACCAGGCTGAAGCTTGGGTTAATATTTTCTTGCTTCTTAAGAAATATGAAAATTTAGAACATGGCTGGAGACATTCCCTTAAAGAAATCTTGAAGAATTCAATAATTGTCTTACGTTCTGGGTTTATTTTCACTTGGTTAAATTATATTCGAATTCTGTGGCATCCTTTTTGACCAGAGAATATTTATAAGGTTCATTCTTCAAGTATCTTGCAAGTTCCCCAGTCTCTTTTTCTGATGATGATTAATTTAATCTGATTCAATTCTGTTTTTGTCTGAGATGTAGTTTATTTAATCCAAGACTTCCTTATATCCTGTAGTTTGTCCAATATATGACACTCTAGATAAATCATTCTGTTTAGGAGTGTTCTAAAGGATGCTAAGAATGAGTAGTAAATCCTTTCATGGAGTGTTAGCTATTGGAAGGAAATTCTTTTATATGGCTTATATATTCATATTTCCTATTATAGTAAATTATAATTTATCATTTTTATTTAAAATCAGCATTCATAATCTGATATTTTCTGAATCATTAAGTTACTACTTTTCTTTTTCTGTATTCAATTAATTTGAGTTTGTTTTGTTCTAAATTGTTTTGTATGATCATTCTTGTCCTATATTTCCTTTTTGTGAATTGATGGCTATGCATACTCCTCTAAGCATTTATTTTACATGTGTTGGTGTTTTGCTTCATGTATGTTTGAGCATCATGTGATCAGTGTTCATGGAGGCCAGAAGAGGGCACTGAAACCTCAGGAACTGCAGTTACACGTGGTTGTGAGTCACTGTGTGGATGCCAGAATAGAACCTGGGTCCTCAGAGGAACAGCCAGTGTACTTAACTGCTGAGCCTCGCTCCAACCACAACGTTTAAATATTTAGATAGAAGAACTGATTTGTGTTTTTTCTCTCACTTCAACTTATTTCATGTCTGGAAGAAAATGTCAGCTGTTTTAACATTTTAGAATTTTTCACTGATGTCTACACTAGAAATTTTCACGGGCTTGTGAAAGTATAGCATGTTCATCTTACATAGATACGTTTCATTTTGACTGTTGCAGACAGAGACAGGTATAGTTAGTCTCTCCTGGAGAACGCAATGTATACAGCATTCCTGGTCACAGAAGTTTTCACCGAAGTAATACAGATGTGCACTTCATTTTAACAAGTCTATTTCATTATATTCTTAAATTTTGTAGTTTATCTACACTAGAATGTAGAAATTAAATCTTACATAAATTGTGACATTGTTCCATAATTTACTATTAATAAAACAGTATCTTATAAACATGCATCTATTATTTCTACTTTTTCCATAATATACTTTTTATTAAACAAAATTTCATATGCTGAAAATGAAATACAAAACTCATGAAAAATTTTAGTAGCTATTTCTGTAACTCATTATGAAAACGTCAACTTACTTGTGACCTAAATGTTTCAAAAAATATCCCAGAACTTTCAGTGCTTGTACCCAGATGCTTTCACTTTTAGAAGCCAACAATTTGTAGATCACCCTACAAAACAAATAAAGCACCTAACTAATATTACAAAGGAAACAGTACTTTATAATACATTATGAGTATTGCTTTCCAGCACACTGAACAAAAATATCACAATTCCTGGATCCATACTTAGACCATATCTCCACTGATCTTAGGACTTTAACACCTGAACATGTTATCTTTATATTTTTTGTGACTGTTAAGTGAGCCACAGGCTGACACCTATTTGTCATTTCTGTTATGAAAATTTAGAGACTATTATTAACATTAGAAAAGGATAGGCTCACGATACAGGGATACTACAGCAGGAGAAAAATCACATACAAATCCACTGGTAAATGCTGACATGTGATATAAATACTAATAATCCTCCCAAACCTCTCAGATTCACTGTATCCACAAGAAACACTTGTTTCAGGCCTTACAGATTTATTGTCACATTGCTAGCTGCACAGTTCAGAGGTGCATTATCACCAGGGCTTCTTATGTCCAACTAAACAAACAGCAAAACTTGGTCTGGAGATGTAGCTCAGTGATAAGCTTTGTCTCCCACATGTAATGCTGTGGGGTTGAGCCCCAGCACCAAAAGTAAAATAAAATAACAAGAATTAAATAAAATTTATTCTTTTTAAAAAAATTTGCTCATTTTGTTGATACTGCAAAAATATTTAAAGGAAATCTCTATCTAGGAGCTAAATTGTAGGTTTAAGTTCATAAGAATTCTAATCAAGAAAAATCTGTAATTCTCACTACTAAATCACCACCTTTGTCTCAAGACATCATCTCTATATACCAATGAGTAAAATGATTTCTGATGCTCTCACTCATTAGTCTCTCCCTTTTAACTCATGTTGCTGACCATAAAGCTTTCAACACACACACACACACACACACACACACACACACACACACGAGCAAGATATTGAGCACTAAATCTGATTGGTCTGTCTTGTCTGTCTGTCTGTCTGTCTGTCTCTCCATAATTCTTTTCCATCTTCTTTTTCTGAAATGCACCATATTTTTATTGTGCTCTTGCAAAAATAAATAAATCTGTTTTTCCCACTACACAAGGTCTGCACAATTACTCAGCTTCAAACTTGAAACCATTTCTATACAGTTCATTAGCTCTCCGAGAACACGGGAACTGACAGCTTTTCCCTTTTCTCCTTTCTTTTACTCATAGACTAGGGTGCACAACTAACACTACTGCCATTATGATCATACCTTATTCCATTTCTTTGATCAAAAGCTGGTATCATTGAGGCTGGGTGTTCTGACATTAAAGCCACTAATAACTGTAATACATCATGAATATTCTCATCCTGCATAATAGTAAATAACAGTATTTAGTTAAAATTGTACTGTAAAGTTTTGAATAATTAAAATGAAAGATGCAAAATATACTCTACCTCATGCATTGTAAGTAAATAATTTAATATACTCTGAAGTTCATCTTCTTTCACACCTCGATCCTAATTAAAAATATTTTGTGAGTTAATTAAAATCTGAAATTAAGACTTTAAAGAAAGGTATCAAAATCAATGACAGAGAAGTTAACAGAAATTTAAAAGAAGTAAGTTCATTAAAATTCCCCCATTTCATAATTTAAAATCTATTTTGTTTCGTTTGAGAAGTAACTACTTAAACTATTATAACTGTGTTTAATGTTTTAATAGGATGGAAACTATTAATACTTAGGGTCAGGAGTGCTAGCACAAGGGTTTAGAATCAGATCTGAGGAAGCAGGTGGATCTCTGTAAGTTCAAAGCCAGCAAAGACTATATATATAAACAAGGCCTCATCTCGACAAAATAAATTAGCAGATTGTGATGGCTTCACATTACTGTGCTCTGTTATCTACTGCTTCCATAAAGCCATGAAAACACAAGGGTTTATGGGATCACCTTTGTGCAGTGTTGTACAACTTTGCCTGTGTATTGCCTTAAAACCACATTACTCTTGAAAACCCTCCATGACAAAACTTCCCACAATCTTAGCTAAAATGGAACACATGCTATTTTTCAGAATAAAGTTTTCTGCTCAATTCATTTTCATATGTTCCTTATCTTAATGGGCATATCTCTTTTAGCACGTCCATACCACTTAACATGAGCCATCTTAATTTTTGACCAAATTTAGGTGCAAAATGGCACTATTACAGCGTTTGTAGAGCAACATGAAAAAGTATTCTTAATAATTTAATGAAAATAATATTTAAACTTTGACAATAGTTCCTTTTCACCAAATCATTGCGTTGTAAAATAAAGTTATTTTACCTTTAATATGAGCTGTTTCAGAAAAAGCAGCATAAATGCCCGAAGTGATATGATCTCTTTCTGTGATGGCCGGGGACCATCTGGAAAGAAAATAAGCAATGTTATTAAATAAGATTAATGCAATTATATTTAAATTCTGTATAATTATACATCAAATGTTTTCAAAGTCATAATTGTTGCTGCTGATGTTTTACAATTTCAAAACTAGAAGAATAAAATTAATTTTTAGGTTTTTGCAATCCCATATTATTTTCTGAATGTTAGATTTAGGAGAAAGAGCTGTTTTACCTTTCCAATACATCACTGCCAGTAAAAAAAAAATGCAAGTCCAAATATTAATAGAGATGCTTTTCTCTATTTCTTTATTAACAAACTTCCTAATATTTCTCTGGACTGTAAACTTCTCCCCATTTAAAGACACCTCCTTTAATCCCATGCATCACATAGAAAATTGTACCACTTCCTCACAATTACTGTTTTTGCATCTTTTCCCCACGTGCAATGCACACTCTAATAAGCAACAACAAATGCTGAATCAGTAAATGAAATCAAGTATGGGGAGTTAAAATACACTAATCAGTTCCAGCATTTCTATATGTAAAGGATTCAGTTGTGAATGTCTAATTGCTAGTAAAAATGAGAATCTGAAAGGATCTGTACACTGTATGACATAATAAAATAGACTTCTAAAAATATTTATTTATTATGTATATAATATTCTATCTACATGTATGCCTGCAGGCCAGAAGAGGGCAACAGACCTCATTACAGATGGTTG
>LOEQ01002033.1:287708-312879 GCA_001685075.1 Bramus lutescens | reverse complement strand
CATGGTGGCTCACAACCATCTGTAATGAGATCTGGTGCCCTCTTCTGGCCTTCATGCATGCACACAGACAAAATATTGTATACATAATAAATAAATAAATATTTAAAAATATGTGTTACATTTATTTATGCTTGTGGGACATTTGTTTAATGATGCAAAGATGTGCTGCATTCTTTTTTTATTTCTTTTTGCTGAATAGCATAACTTTTATTTAGTTATTTAGTTATTTTTGGTTTTTCGAGACAAAGTTTCTCAGTAGCTTTGGAGCCTGTCCTGGACCTAGCTCTTGTAAACCAAGCTGGCCTCAAACTCACATTGCTCTGCCTGCCTCTGCCTCTCGAGTGCTGGGATTAAAGGTGTGCGCCACCACTGCCCGACTGTGTTCAATTCTTTTATGTTGCATTTGTTTAGTTCTGTGAAGCGGTGTTACTTTGCCTGTCTAAAATGCCTGATTGGTCTAATAAAGAGCTGACCAGTCAATAGCAAGACAGGAGAAAGAGTAGGTGAGGCTAGCAGGCAGAGAAAATAAATAGGAGAAACAGATGGAAGAGGGAGTAAGAGAGATCAAGGAATGAGAAAAGAAGGAACCAGCCACACAGCCAGCCATGGAGTAAGAGTGAAAGGAAGATATACAGAAGTAAGAAAAGGAAGAAGTCCAGAGGCAGAAGGTAGATGGATAAATTAAATTAAGAAAAGCTGGCTAGAAACAAGCCAAGCTAAGGCCAGGCTCATAAGAGAGAATAAGCCCCTGTGAATTATTTGGGAGCCGGATGGCAGGCCCCTCGGGAGTAAATAACAACTACAGGCCTCCATAGGTTTGTAGCCATACGTAATGCAGAAATGTATTCAGTCCAACTTCAAAAGTCCCCATAGCCTGTAACAGTCTAGATTTTAGTGAATTCGTAAAACTTTTGAACTGACATTCCGATCTAATTTTAGAACATTTTTACTACCACGAAAAGTAATCATATATCTATGAGTGATAACTCAATATTCTGTATCCCTTATCCTCTGGCAAGCATAGATCTACCTCCTATCCATGTACATCTGTCTATTCTGGAATCATTCAGTGTGTGGCCTTTCGTGACTGATTTCTTTCACAAATCAAGTTTCAGGGGTTGTGACTGCATTAATATGAACCAGTGCTTTACTACTTTTAATTGACAGATCTGTTGCGTGAACATACCCTTTTATTGATCTGCTCAGCAGTGGGTGGAAAATTGAGTTGTTTCCACTCTTTGGTTATTGTTTTAAGTGATACCATTAACATCCATGTGTAAGTTCTTGTGTACATTGTTTTCAAATTTTTAAAATCTTTGCATAGGAGTAGAATTGTTGAGCTATATGATGCTTTTAACATCTAGAGGAACTTCCAAATACCTTTTCAAAATAGCTATGTCACTATAGCTTTTCATTATTGGTGTATGAGGCCTTCAGTTTTTCTACGTCCTCACTGTGCTGGTTAGTTCTCTCAGTGTGGCAAAACCTACAGTCACCTAAAAAGAGACAATTGGCCGATCTTCTAGAACAGCTGGCTTATAAACATGTCTTGGAGATTGTCTTGCCTGCCAATTGATGTATGAAGCCCCAGCCCACTGTGGGCTGTGTTTTCCCCTAGGTCAGGCCCTGAGTTACAAGTGAGAATAAAGCTAGCGGACAGGTATAGCAAGATGCAGGGGTGCGTTCATTTCTTTCTACTTTTGACTGTGGATGTGATGTGACCTGCTGTCTCAAGATTCTGCCTTTGAATTTCCCTGCCCTGGTGATGGGCTGTAATTATACGACAGATAAACCCTGTCCTCCCCATGTTGCTTTTGATTCGGTTTGTTTGTTTGTTGTTTGTTTGCTTGTTTAGCACAGCAACAGAAAAGAAACTAAAACACACAGCAGCATTTGTGACTGTCTTCTTCGTTTTAGACATCCTAACAAGTGTAACGGTATATCTCATCTTGGTTTTGATTTTACTTGCATTTCCCTAATGACTGTGATTTTTTGAACACTTTTTCTTATATGTATTGCCAATTTGTTATTTTCCTGGTGAAATGGCTGTTCTACCTCTTTATTCATTATTTAAAATATGTGGTTTTTTAATTGTTGAAGTGAAAATATTATATTAACATAGGCTGGATGCACCCTCCTTATCAGATATAGATTTTCTACCATTTTATGGGTTGTCTTTCTACTCTTTCATGGCATGGAAGATAACTCTTAGCATCCTTCTTGAATTTTTCCAAATGTCTACTCTGTCAATAACTATTGCTATGAGGAGACACCATGACCACAGCAACTCTTTTTTTAAAAAAAAATTTATTCATTATACATACCAACCAAAATTCCCCCTCCTATCTCTCCTCTCTCCCCCCCCCACTACCCAACCCACCCTCCACCCACTCCTCCAAAAGGGTAAGGCCTCCTTTGACGAATCAACAAAGCCTGTCACATTAAAATGAGGCGGGACCAAGCCTCTACCCCCTGCATCAAGACCGAGCATCATAGGGAATGGGCTCCAAAATGTCAGCTCATGCACCAGGGATAGATCCTGACTACACTGCTGGGGGCCCCTCAAACAAACCAAGGTACACAACTGTCACCCACATGCAGAGGGCCTAGTTTGGTTCCAAGCAAGCTCCTCAGCTGTCAGTCTAGAGTTCATGAGTTCCCACAAGCTTGGTTCAGCTGTCTCTGTGGACTTCGCCATCATGATCTTGACCCCCCCATCATATAATCCTTCTCCCTCTCTTTGATTGGGCTCCTGGAACTTGGCCTGGTGCTTGACTGTGGATCTCTGCATCTACTTCCATCAGTTACTGGATGAAGACTCTATGATGACAGTTAAGATATTCAACAATCTGAATATAGGGGAAGGTCAGTTCATATACCCTCTCCACTATTGCTAGGAGTCTTAACTGGGATTGGCTTTGTGGATTCCTGGGAATTTCCCTAGCACCAGGTTTCTCTCAAACCCTATGGCTCCCTCTATCAAGATAACTCTTTCATTGCTCTCCCATTCCATCCCTCCCCAACTCATTCATCCTGTTCCCTCAACCTCCATGCCCTCCCCCTAGCACTCCCCTGCCCATAGTTTACCCAGGAGATTTTATCTCTTTCCCCTGTCCAGGGTGATCCAAGCTTCCCTCTTAGGGTCCTCTTGTTACCTAGCTTCTCTGGAGCTGTGAATTGCAGTCCTATCCTTTGTTTTACATCTAGTATCCACTTATGAGTGTGGACACACCGTGTTTGTCTTTCTGGGTCTGGTTACCTCACTCAAGATGATTTTTTCTAGTTCCATCTATTTGCCTGAATATTTCATGAGGTCATTGTTTTTTACAGCTAAGTAATACCTCCATTGTGTAAATGTACCACATTTTCTTAATCCATTCTTTGGTTGAGGGGCATCTAGGTTGTTTCTAGGTTCTGGCTATTACAAATAATGTTGCTATGAACATAGACAAATGTCCTAGTAGTATGATTGAGCATCCTTTGGGTATATGCCCAAGAGTGGTAATGCTGCATCTTTAGGTGGACTGATTTCCCAATATTCTGAGAAATCACAATACTTATTTCCAAAATATCTGTACAAGTTTACACTCCCACCAGCAGTGGAGGAGTGTTCCCCTTACTCAGCATTCTTTCAAACATAAGCTGTCCTCAGTGTTTTTGATCTAAGCCATTCTGACAGGTATAAGAGTGTATCTCAGAGTTGTTTTGACTTGTATTTCCCTGATGATTAAGAATGTTGAGAATTTTCTTTTCTTTTCAAGACAGGGTGAATCTGTAGCTTTAGAGCCTATCCTGGAACTAGCTCTTATAGGTCAGGCTGGCCTCGAACTCACAGAGATCGGCCTGCCTCTGCCTCTCGAGTGCTGGGTTTAAAGGTGTGTACCACCACAGCCCAGCCTTGAGAAATTTCTTAAATATCTTTTGACCACTTGAGATTCTTCTGTTGAGAATTTTGTTTCAATCCGTGCCCCATTTTTTAAATTGGATTATTTGCTATTTTAACTGAACTGTATAAACTTACCTTAAACAAGAGTAGAAATGTACAGATAAGTATAACAAAATATTCCTTAAATTTGTATCAATAAACCAAAATCCATACCGGTGGTTCTGGATGTCTGGTGGGGTAACAGTCATAACTGTTAACTAAAGAAAAAATATAAAGATAAATGTCAATAGTTTTAATTTATTTCAAATGAAGAGACAGATAATGTTCCTACAGGAACAAGGCTAGGTCTGGCAACTGAATGATACACTCCTTATCTGGGTTCCACATGTTAGCAGAGAGACTAATGGAAAACCAATACTGATAAAGCAATTCTCATTGGTCTCTGTTTTAAATCAATATGTAGAAATTATTTTTGATCGATTTTTTAATAATTATTTTTATATTATTGATTTTTCTACAGAGTGGTAGAAGTTATAGCTTATCATGTAGAATGGAGCCAAGTGTGAAGAGCACAGAGCATCAGATCAGTAACAACAAAGCATCATGGTCGTTTGACTTTAGAAGACTGACAGATGGAAGCATGGGGAATCGAATTAGAGGAGAAACGGCAGGGGCAGGGAGACCTTAATGGTTGTGCGGGCTGGTTTTGCGTGTCAACTTCACAAAAGCAAGGGTTACCAGAGAGGAAAGGAGCCTCAGCTGGGGAAATGCCTCCTTGAGATTCAGCTGTAAGGCATTTTTTCAATTAGTGATCAACGGGAGAGGGCCTAGCTCATGGTGGGTGGTGCTATCTCTGGACTGGGGGGGGGAGGTCCTGGGTTCTATAAGAAAGCAGACTGAGCAAGACATGGGAAGCAAGCCAGTAAGCAACACCTCTCCATGGCCTCTGCATCAGCTCTTGTCTCAGGATCCTGCCCTGTTTGAATTCCTGTCTTTACTTTCTTTAATGATAGGCAACAACGTGGAAGTATAAGTTGAATAAACCCTCTCCTCCCTGTCTTAGGGTTTCTATTGCTGTGAAGAGACACCATGACCATGGCAATTCTTATTAAGGAAAACGTTTAACTGAGGTGGCAGCTTACAGTTCAGAGTTCAGTCCATAATCCTCAAAGTGGGGACCACAGCAGCATGCAGGCAGACATGATGCTGGCTACATCTTGATCAGTAAGCAACAGGAAGTTCACTGTGACACTGGGTGGTATCTTGAGCATAGGAGACCTCAAAGTCCGTTCCCACAGTGGCACACTTCCTCCAACAAGGCCATGCCTACTCCAACAAAACCCCCACCTCCTAATAGTGCTATTCCCGATGAGCTTATCGGCCATTCAAACTACCACACTCTACAACTTGCTTTTTGGTCATGGTGTTTCATTGCAGCAACTGAAACCATAACTAAGACAGTAATTAACCTCGGCTGTAGACTTGAAGGGATCTAGAATCACCTGGGAGGTGTGCCTCTAGGCATGCCAGTGAGGAATTATCTTCATTGGCTTAGTTGAGGTAGGAAGACATGCCCATTGTGGGAAGCACCATCTCTGGGCTGTGATCCTTGACTGTATAGAGGGGAAGCAAGTAGTTGAGTGCACACATCCATTACTCCCTCCTTCTTGGTTGTAGATACCATGTAACCAGCTGCCTCCTGTGGTTATGACTTCCCTGCCTGGTGAATTGTACCCTGGAACTGAAAGCCAATGTAAACCTTAAGTTGCTTTGTCCAGGTACTTTTTATCACCGGGAAACTTTGGGTTTTAGTTGGCCGTCCTCACAAGTTGCTTCACTTGGTTATCCCAGCAATCTGGTGAGGTGCACACAGGGCAGCCAATAGACTTTCTTCAAGAAAACCAGCTGCTAAAAAAAATGACAGCTCTGGGGCTCTGATTGAGGCTCTTGTGAAGGATTTTTGTTCCTCTACCAATTGTTTCACGGTAGGAAACTAAAAAAACAAACTTCTTATAGGTTCTTTCTATACAGAAAGAGAAACTTTGTCCGTGTTTCTTCACCCTGGACTCTGCTAAAAGCTTCAGGCTGTACATGGAAAACTGCTGGATTTTTAGAAATCAGCCTATGAGAGGGACTTATGATGCCACCTAGCGTCCATGATTGGACTTACTCACAAAGAGGCCATCTTCACTCAAGAATTTATTCAAGGAAATTGCAGTGATCTGTGAAGTCGAGGGTTATGTTAAACCCAGCATTCTTTAACACTGCATAATCTTGAAGATAAATAGGAGAGACAAGTAGGCTTATTTCCAGGGAGTCAGACAAGTTCACAAGTTCAGGTTTGAATACAATGAAACGTATTAAAGATGCTTCCTGAATTAGAACATTCCAGGCTAGTGTTAGGTAGTTACTATTTTACAAATACTGGTGCAGACTTCTGATGCAGTGTTGCTGTGTCACTGACATAAGAGGAAGGAAGCCCAACCCAGCATGTGCAATTAACAAAAAGCAACTGTTTGTCATTTATTTTTATCTTGGGGAGGGGACAGAACTGGCTTGGAGGAGTTGCTTCTCCTAAAAAGCATCCTCTCCCACTTAGACCCACAGGTAACTGAAAGCAAGATGCAAGTCAGAGCTTTGGTTTTATTTTATGTCTGTCTGCTCTATTTCAGACATGTCATTGTCCTAACCCTTCCCCTTCGGTGACCCTGGATTACAGGAACTGGAAAAGTCCCCAGAAAGAGCCTTACATGGATGAAAGCATGATTTAAGAGGGTAAAGCTGCATCCTGAAGCAGAAGTGGTTGTCTCCTGAGGACCAGACTGAACTTCCCAATTTCCTGATAGTGATCAGGACTTCTCAGACCAACCTAGAAAACCAGAGGGGGCTGCAGTCAGCCAAGCAAGCACACCATTATCAGAACTGCTCAATTACCCGCGCCAGGACGCAGCTGTGAACCTCGCCTGCAGGGAGACCAGGAAGCAGAGAAGGTGAACCACACACTCATCTGACATTTCTGCTCCTTTCTCTTTCTTGTTCAGTCTAGACACTCAGCCTATATTTAAGGTGGGCCAGCTTCTTGGCTCTGGCAGCTCCAACAGAATCAGCTCAACTACCGTTGCGATTATGCAATATTCAAGAGATGAGGAATGGTGAGTGACCAAGGGAGACACTTTGGTCAATGAGACCATGGGGTGAGGGGACATATGGAAGAGTCTAATAACCTGTCTGTCTTCCGGTACTGACAGGAGCTTTGAATCTAACCAGAAAAGGGATTGAGAGGAGGTACAAGAGACACACATAATTAGGCTAGGAGTAGTCCCCTTGATGACTCTTAGTTCTGGTGTTGCAAGGCTATCTTAAGAAGTCATTATTGTTTGAGGGGATAAAACTGGTTCTCGGGAGATCATTGTTGCTGGGCACAGCTGCTCTTGTGGATAATTGGCCATACGTGGGAGATGGTCTGTGTTGGGAAACTCTACTCTCCCAAGAATCCAAAGCGACTTCAGGTTTGAGTCCAAAGACGTGAGCCTTCCTCTTTGAACTGGGATTAAATGGGCTGGATTGACAGACACTGAGCAACCAACACTCCAATGCAAGTGGAACATGACCAAGCACAAGGTCCCCGGCACAGGATGAAGGCAGAGGTGCCAGGCTTTGGTTCCTTTTCTTCCAGCTGTCCATGGTGGTAAGACGTAAACCTCATCTCAATGTGCTAGTAAGAGAAAATGTTCAGGAATGGAAGCATTCTGCCTGTGGTCCAGACACAGGTTCCTGGGATTTCATTAAAACATAAAATTATTTTGCCTTGGGTAGAAGGTGATTTTTCAAAAGTCATAAATTTTGTAAAAAAAAAAAAGAAAATGAAGGCAGAAAGGAGACATGAAGCATAAAGCAGAGATATGACGTCATCACTGAATATGCTTTTGGTGAAAGAGCTTAAAGGCAAATGCTTTTATATGAGAAAGAATTTTGTATGGTAAAATGAGATTTTGTTCTAAAGTAAAGAATTTTTACAAATGGAAAATGAAATGTGAGGGCAGAACTAAAATACAAAGTATTTTATAAAGCTTGTGGAAGGTAAGACTTCAGCAGAGTGTGTGCTTAGCTGTTTGTGGTGGAGCACACCTCTTATCCTGACACTTGGGAAGCCGACATAGGCAGAGCCTGGGAGCCTGAGGCCAGTCTGATTTACAAGCCAGGTCTAGGACAGCCAGGGCTGCAGAGTGAGACTTTATTCTCAGTATTTCGTACATATGTATATATGTATTTTTATGAAACTCGGCATAATGAAAGTTATTAGAAATTCCTTAGATAAAAATTAAACATTAACATCAAACTAAAACATAACTTCCTGTCTTAGGGTTCCTATTGCTATGATGGAACACCGTGGGGAAGGAAGGGTTTATTTGGCTTACACTCCCACATCACAGTCCATTACCGGAAGAAGTTAGAACAGGAACTCCGTGTGGGATTGAAACCTGGAGGCAGGAGCTGACGCAGAAGCCATGGAGGAGAACTACTTACTGTTTGTCCATCATGGCTTCCCCAGTCTTTCTTACAGAACCAGTACCATTGCCCAGGGTGTGGTAGCGCACCCACAATGGGCTGGGCCCTCCCACATCAATCACTAATTAAGAAAATGCTCAACAGGCTTGCCAACTGTCAGACGTTATGAAGGTGTTTTCTCCCTTGAGGCTCCCTCCTTTCCGATGATTCTAGCTTGTGTCAAGTCAACATAAAAGTAGCCAGCACACTTCTTACTTACAACACTAGGTGCTTATATTTCAACAACAACAACAATAAAAACTGGCTTAGGGAACAGGGATTCCTTTTCATCCCTGTACTAAATGATGTTTGATTTGATGATTAGATTTTATTTAAATGATGCGTGTTTTACATCTTCCCATTGGATTGAAGTCTTCCCTTATCAAAGCTACTTCTTAGCACTAGAAAATTTTCTATTAGAAAGAAGTATGCAGGCTGGAGAAATGGGTTCAATTTCCAGCACCCACATGGCATCTCACAACCGTCTATAACTCCAGTTTCAGGGCACCCAACACCCTCACACAGATATGTGCAGGCAAAACACCAATGCACATAAAGTAAAAATAAATTATATATAAAAAGAAAGAAGTATGCCTCTTTGGAGAATTTCTGATAAATTCCACAGTAATAGTGGACTATTTTAATAGATAGATGTTTGAATCTACTTGTTGGCTTCTGTCCTATTGTGTAGAATTTTCACTGTGGCCCAGACCTTCATTTAGTTTGGACTGGTGATTAATTGAACAATGATATACTTCACACACACACACACACACACACACACACAGCTTCTTCAGTCACACTTCTCTGAGTTTTCTAAATCTAAGCTCTATCTCTCTTGGAAAAGACCTCTGTATAATTTCTGGGGATTCTAGGAAAACAGATCTATAGGAGCCATTGTGCTGAAGGGAAATATTATATTCTACAGTGGGAAAATTTTTAAATGTTAATGAAAAATTCAGAATAGGATGAAGAATCCTTCCGTAGTTAACTCCTAGAAAATGGAGAACCAAGTGAACTCAGATTTCTATCCACTTTACTTTGACACTATTATTTCTAAAGTCTAACTGGGTCGTTTTGTCAGTTAAAAAAGACATCACATTGAGGACTCTTCCCCTTGGATGGAAAGGACCCTATCAAGGATTTCTAGTCATTTCTTTGTGACAGGACTTCAAGAGACAAATTTTTGGATTCAAATTCCTCATCTCAACATTGTATTAATTTCTGAGGATATATTCGTGTGGACTTTAGAAATGCCAGGTAGCAACCCTTCAATTAGAACATTGTCCACTGAGTACTCTGGTTAATTAAACTCAAAACCTGACATTCTAATAATTCCCCCACTGTTATATTTATATTTAGAAAGTCTTAAATTATCTGAGAAACTTAGAATTTTCTTTAGTACATTTTCCTAAATGACAGAAAGCACACGAATCTGACTTTAGGATGATGTTATTATATCCTCTCATCCTTCATGTTTTGTCATGAGTGTTGGTTTACAAAGATTGCCTATCTTATATAAAGCATGCCTTCGTGCTCTGTTTCTTTTTTATTTTATTTATTTATTTATTTATTTATTTTGAAACAGGGTTTCTCTGTCTGGCTGTCCTGGAACTTGCTCTATAGACCAAGCTGAGCTGAACTCACAGACCTGCCTTCCTCTGCCTTTCAGGTGCTGGGATTAAAGGCCTCTGCTCATCCTTTTCACTACCATTGCAAAATTCTTATTAAGTACAATTTGGAAAGAAGCCAGTGTTTACATCGGCAGAGACTTACTTTAAATCTTCCAAAAGGATTTCTACTTGGTAGTAACTTGACTTTAAATCTAAACTCTGTGCCCAAAACAATCACACTCTTTCTTGCTAAGAAAAAGGGAAGAATATTAAATAGTTTTAACCAGTTGGATTACCATATTGCAGTTGGTATTTGAAATGTCAAGATACAACAAATAAAAGGTTCTAGAAAGTCCTATGGTATGTTCATATTTCTGCCTACCTGGACTCTATTATTTTTTGTTTGAGATACCCAAAGATTTACTCGAATCATTAAAAAAAAAAGTCTCCAATGACAATATACATGTGTTTTTAATGAAAATTGTTTTTTTTTTTAGTTACTTTTCTGTTTCTGTGATAGAACACTATGACCAAGGCAACTTACAGAGGGGTGAGTTTATTTTGATTTACCATTCCAAAGGGTAATGGTGGAGTAGAAACATAGAGGCTGGAGGAGGAAGCCGACAGCTCACATCTTGAAGCTCAGGCACAGAGAGTCGATTAGCAATGGTGTGAATTCTTAACCTCTCAAAGGCCACCCCCAGTGACATACTTCCTCCATCAAAGATTACCTTCTAAACTCCTCCAAACAGCACCACCAGCTGGGACCATTCAAATACACGAGCCTATGAGGGATGTTCTTACTCAAAGCACCACAAATGGCTAAATGTCTGAGCCAAAAAGGCTTCTCTGGAGACACAGGAAGTGGGCTAGGAGTTTTAGGGCAGAGTCAGTCTGCTGAATATAATAAAGAAGACCATGGCTTTAAAAGGGACTCATGTTCAAAAATAGGAGGTATAGAGAACATGCCTATTCAAAAAGGAAGACAATTGTAATCCAAACAACTATACAACTCAAAAGCCCATGTTGCCAATTAAATGAGCCTTCAATATGTGTTGTGGGGTATTTGTACACTATGTGAAGATGTATTTACTGTGATTGGTGCAATAAAAAGCTGAATGGCCAATAGCTAGGCAGGAGGTGTGGTCGGGATGTCTGGGGAGAGAAAGAGGGGGAGAAATCTAGGCACACAAGAGATGCCGGGAGACTTGGAGAGGAAAGAGGAAGTACAAAATTGGCCTACAGTACAGTCAGCTGAGCCTGGAAAATATCACTAATGTTGGTTTACTTCTGGTTGCTGAGAGAAAGCACGGTGATCAAGGCGACTTACAGATAAGTCTGCTTTGGTTTATAGTTCTGATTGGCAGGAAGCAGCAGGCATAGGGGCAAGAACAGGAAGCTCCTATTGTCAACAACAGGCAGAAAGCAGAGAGAAGGAATTGGAAGTAGCAGGAGGCCTTTAATCTAAAACCTGCTTTAACTGATAGACTTGCCACAGGTCCCAGCAAGGCTGTTCCACCTAAACCTCCCCCAGCAACACTACCACCTAGGGACCAGGTTTTCAAGTGCCTGGGACACCTCTCATTCTTACCTTCATACAGAGCAATAGGCATATTTTTTACCCGTGAATAGGTAGGCAATATTACAAAATATCCCTATTAGATTTATTTCCCTTTGTGATTTTAAAATAAGAAATAAAATTTTGTTATGCTCACAAAATCAATAGAATCCTGGTCTACAAGTCTAGTCTATCACTAATAACTGGTAGGTAGGAAAGGAAATTTTCATTAGGAAGGAATTTAAAATGACAGTGTATTGTTAACTGACTTTTTTGTAATGTAAATATGCATTTACCTAAAAATTTCGAATTTGGTGTACTACTAAAATAACAGGAAGAAATGAAACCATTAGTCACAATAACAGTTACGATAATTTGGTCATTGAGATCAGGCTTCACTATATTTATAAGTAGACACTTTGCATGAGGCTATGGTGATAAAAATCAATCTGCCAAGAAGAAAACCTACAATTAAAATAAATTATTTCAAATACTCCAAGCATCCATAAAATATTTCACAGAGTATAAACAACTATAGACATGGAAGAAAGCAACAGCCACACTGGCAAACACTGTGCCCTTTGGAGGATGGTGATTAATACATGTTTTCTATGCCTTCCTTCACTTTGTAGAACATATTACATTGTCAACATTTTAACTTTAGTTTATGACATCCCCAAGTCCATGTTAAACTTATGCCAGATGCAGCAGACACAAAGGAAGAAAGGGAGGGAGGGAGGGAAGGAGGGAAAGAGGGAAGGAAGGAAAAAGCCCCAGGTCATGATGGTCATAACGTCATTATGATCACTGGATATCCCTGGCTGGCCTAGAACACACAGAGACCAGACCTGCCTGCCTCTGTCTCCTGGATGCTGGGGTTGAAGGTGTGCACCACCACTGCCAGCTCAAAGATTTCTTAATGGCTAACAAACATTTTCTTCTCCTGGGGACTGATTTCCTGGCTCCTCAGCCCCATCTTCATCACATCCTAGGACTTAGCATTCCCAGTGTTGTGGGACATAAAGCAACATTTGGATTTCCCATGCAAAAACTTAATGCTTGTCTAACAAAGGGAACCAATGCCTTTGTTAAAGATTCTACAAGTCGATTGACTGATGAGGATTTCATGACTGTGGAGGGTTGGAATATCCTAGATCCAGATCAAATATAACAGGCTGTTGGTAGTTCCCTGAATAGCCATTCATTGTTTACCTCTGAGTCCAACTTCACATTCTTTCAACTACCAGTAAAAACCTCAGATATACTAACTTAGCAGGCCACTGCTTCCACCACGTCAGAAACTAGAAATATTATCAGCAGCTAGCATCAAAAACTAGGAATATTATCAGCAGCTAGCATCTGAGACCCCTTGCCGAGATCCCCCACTTTTACAGGAACCTGCTTCTAGCTTATTTGCTTATTTGGGAAATGGTTTGACTTATGAAGTGTGTGTGTATATGTGTGTAGGTCAGAGGTCAGCTGCAGATGTACTTCCTGAGGAACTACCCATCTTATTTGTTTATTTATTTATTTTGAGACAGAACCCTACTGGGATATAGACTTCCTGATTCGGCTAGGCTGGGCAGGCAGCAAGCCCCAGGGACCCACTTCCAGTCTCTGCCACCAAACCCTATTACAGGAACTACAAGTATGCATCTACATGCCTATCTTTTTTGTTTCTATTGTAAGAGTTGATATAATCACTTACATGTTGTAACATGTAATTTGGGGCCCATGAATTTTAGTTTTCAGGACATGGTCACTCATATTTAACTCAGAATAAGCTGTCTCTTATTCTCTTTAAGGGAATATGTACCCAATTACCCTTTGCAACACACAACCATAGGTGAGAGTCTCATGTTCACTCCATGTTTATACAAACTGGGTTGTCCGTAGTTTCTGATATACAGAATGAACTTTGTAAATGTCTGGTCATTCACAAATGAGTGAGACTATATAGACTTACTTCTGACCCTAGGCTATCGTAAGTATAATCATTGCTTGTCTACTAAAAATTCTATGGATATCCTTAGATGTTAATTTTAAGACATGTGATTTATATGATATTATAAATAAATATTGTAATTTTTGTTTGGTAATCTTTTATTAATTAAAATTACTTAAAAGTTTTACTTATTATAGCAATTACTGAAAATTTATCCAAAACAATACATTGCAAAATTTGAAAATTGTTATATATACATAATAACTTTTATTGAATATATTTTTCTGAAAATTTGTTGACGAATGGTACTCATTGTTAGAAACAGATGGGGTTTAATTACAACTCTATCCCTATTTGGGCGGTTGAGAGACATAAGTACTAAGAAATTCACAAACAGTTGCAAATGGAGGCTTGTTTTAACAAAATCAGTTCTTTCAATGTTCAAATTCCACGCCAAAAATACAGCAGTTGGGGGCAGGAAGATGGTTATAAAGTGCTGACTACACAATCGTGAAGACCTGGATTCAGAGCTTCAGCATCCAGATAAAAAACTAGGCAGGGCTGGAAAGGTAGCTCAGCCATTCAGATCACTGGCTGCTCTCACAGAGAACCCGTTGATTCCTAGAGCCAACATGGAGGCCCAAGACCATTTTTAAGCCCAGTTCCAGGGAATCAATGTCCTCTTCTGGCCTCTAGATGGCACCAGACACAGATTTGGTACAGATATACAGGCAGGCAAAAACAAGCATTAAAAAAAAATTGTGACCAAGCATGGTGTTGTGGACCTGCAATCCCAGTTCTGGAAGGCAGAGATGGGAGGATCCCAGGATCTCACTGGCTAGGCAGTCTAGCTGTGTTAGTTACTTTTCTATTACCATGACAAAATACCATGATCAAGGCAATGTATAAAAGGAGGGGTTTAATTTGAGGCTCATAGTTCAAAGGTTAGAGTTCATGGCCACTACGGAGGGCAGCATCCAGCAGGCAAGAATAGTGCTGGAGCAGTAGCTGAGAACTTACATCCTGATTTGTGACCACGAGGCAGAGAGAGCTAACTAGGAATTGAATGGCTTTTGAAAACTCAAAGCCCACCCCCAGTGACACACTTCCTCCAATAAAGGCTCACCTCCTAACCTTCCCAAACAGTTGAGCCTCTGGGGACCAAGCATATCTGAGCCCATGGGGGTGGGGCATTATCATTCAAACCACCACACAAGCCAATTAGTGAGCTCTGGGCTCAGTGAAAAGTCCTAGCTTCGAAAGCTAAGGTGAGCAATGTTAAAGGAAGACTTTTGATTTCAACCTCTGGCTTCTGTAGATACACACAGGGATGCACACTGCTCACATGCACACACACACACCTTTTTTCCACACAGTATCATAGGAATCTATCATACTATTTTAACAATTTTAGATTCTTCAAATTTGTTGAAAGCAAAGAATCAGAAGCCATCCTTGCAAAGAAGTTCAGTTTTAGAATCACTCATGCCCACTTCTGGGAAGAGTCTTCAGTCCATGGAGAGTACTAGGAAAACACACAGCCTTGTCATGGGTCTGTCACCAGGTGATTAAGATGCCCTCAGTGTCTCTTACTTTCCATCGTGGTTTGTTCCACAGAAAATCTCAAGAGCAAGCCATGTGTGAGTAAAATTAAAGGCTGAAAATTGGAAAGCTGATAGGTTAAATTGTTCACCCAAGTCACACAGTTCTATCTCTGCTACACATTATCTTTACTGTCCCATTCTAAAGTACATTTAATAGACATATTGGATGTGGGATTTCCCTTTGCATGCTGTGAATATGTTTTATTACCATTGGTTAATAAAGAAGCTGCACTGACCTATGGCAGGGCAGAGTATAGCCAGGTAGGAAATTTGAACAGAGATATAGAAAAAGAGTAGATGGAGTCAAGGAGATGCCATTTAGCTGCTGAAGGTGAATGATGCCAGAACCTCACCTGTAAGCCACAGCCTTGAGGAAATACACAGATTAATAGAAATGGGTTAATTTAAGATGTGAGAGCTAGCTAGAAATATGCCTAAGCCACTGGCCAAACAGTGTTGTAATTAATATAGTTTCTGTGTATTTGGGTCTAGGCGGCCAGGAAATGGAAGTACAGTCTCTATCTACACATATTAGTCAAAATAGCTCATGTAAACACCAAAATACCCACATCTAAGAGCAGAAAAACCCAAGTCTGAAGGCTAGGATTTTGTGCCTGTTAGATTCTAGCTGTCAGTGACTTTGAAAATAATGCTATGAGATACAACTATATAGTCTTCTGTTGGGGTCCTGTGCCAGCCCAGACCCTAAATTATTTCTCCGGACCAGAGGGGAAGCATGGGAATAAAGACACAACTCACATGGCTTTATTGGGAGGGAGATTCTCAGTGATCCCTCATGAAATCCTGAGTGCACATGCTGAAAATTCCTCCAGTTTATTCTCCAAACAGCTTTTATACCAAAACGTAAACTGAGGGGGAAATTCATGAGCATTCTGTTTCCTAGGTAACCAGGTGAATGGTTGTGGTCACATCCACATCTANGTTTATTCTCCAAACAGCTTTTATACCAAAACGTAAACTGAGGGGGAAATTCATGAGCATTCTGTTTCCTAGGTAACCAGGTGAATGGTTGTGGTCACATCCACATCTACCTATGCCTGCTCTGTAACGTCTTCCTGCTCTGTATGCCAGCTCTGTCACATAGGCTGAATTAACATCTCTTTTCAGGCATCCTCCAAATGACAAGGAAGGAGCAGAACAACATCCTGATCCTTTGTTAGGGAGGTGACCACCTCCTGTGTGGCAGATGCAAACTATGGCCTGAGATTCTGGCCACCATACCGTGTAGAAATATGGGCCTACACTTTTCTTTTGGGGAAAAAATAACACAAAACAAACCCTCAATCAGATATCATTCTAAGGTTCTGGACCAAGAAAGGAGTAAATTCATGGGAAAAATTAGTGTAAGATCCACCCACAATGCTTGTGTTACTTTGTCAGAAATAGCTTAGTATAATTTTTTTAAGAGCTAAGGTTGACACCTTACCATCAGTAAAGATGTTGGAATAGTAGGTGGTGGGATTGGTTCATATGACCTAATCCAAAGCTTCTTGAGGTTAAGGTTCCTGTAAGGAACACAAATCTCCTGACTCGTGTTTTCTTAGGAAATGTCTACGATTTGCACCTCTAGCTTCTTCAGAGTTGTACAGCACGGTATGAATCATGAACTTCCTAGCCATAGGAAACGTGTCTTGCCTTAAGAGGTAAGTGCAAGGAACTACATATCATGATACAATTTTAACTGGCTTGAGTTGCTGTAACAGCCTTCAGTTCTGTGGCCTGGAACGGTGACCAAGTTGACAGTTTCTGGTAGGGACTTTTTTCTTGGCTTTCAAGTGGCTGCCACTTTGCTGTGTCCTCCCTTGACAGACAGAGCAAGCTCTGGTGTCTTTGTCTCTTGTAATAGCAGCAGCCTTACCATGTTAGAGCCCCTGCAGTCCCACACCTTCTAACCTCAGCTACACTGTGTCACCTCCACCACCACCTCACAGTCTGCCTCTCGGCAGTCCCATCAAGGGTCAGGACTTTAGCATATGAACTGGGTAGACACAGTGCAGTCCATGGCACATAAATCAAGATCATCTTCTGCCTGGGTAATTTCTAGGACAAAATCCTGTTTAAGGAGACTGGTTTAATATTTCTAGAACCCCAAGTGCGTGGATTATAATTATTATTCTCTCTCTTCTCTATATGGATGAAAGTTTCATTTTCACAATAAAACAAACTTCATTATGACCCATACTTCTCCCAATGAAGACTCTTAGGGGAAGTTTTGGGGTTTCCAGGTGAACCAGTATTGTTGCAAAGTGTTTTTTTTTAATAATTTGATAATTCCTTCTCACTTTTTTTCTTGTATGATTTATTTCACCCTCAGCACGGCAAAGACACAAGTTTTTGTTTGGTCATCTAGTCCTGCTTTTTTTTTTTCAAATTTTTTTATAGGAACATTCCACAATGCTGAAGATGGAGGGGCTCTTTCAACTTAACAAGTGGGTATTCCTGCAGTGGCTGATTTCTGACTGAAACCAACAGTGCTTCCTGTTGGGGCTGAGTATTGTACATCAACCTGGGAAACAAGAATAAACTAAAAAGTACCTTTCTGCTCAATGCTTTAGACACCAATGTACAGAATACACTTTAGATCTATTTTATCATTGCTGTGGGTTAGGGGAAGTCCGTAGACTACACAGAGCTTGAACTTTGCTGTAAGAGTTTATGATGTTGAAAAGGTGTGAGGGGGGTTATGTATCCAACTTTCACTAAGTTAGTTACAGAGAACTGAAAGCCAACGATGAGAACAGTGTAATAGCCCAGCCATAGTCTTTGTGAGCAGTAATTTTAACTAAGGGTCGGAAACCTCAGTGAAAAAGAACTTAAGATCTTTTACACACTAGCTATTCTAAGCAAGCCCCNCCGCCCCCCCCCAACAAGTAGCTGCATTAATTGAGGGCAACTGCAAGTATCAGCTATCAAGCACCATCATATTACTTAACAGTTAATGCAATTCAAAGGGAATACTGAAATTGGGGTCATCTCTTGCAGTGGTGTTATATACGTTTACTTAAGATCATAGTATTTTTATATTGTTATTTATTCACTCTGGCAAAAGAGTAAGCTAGTTGTTATCACAGTTTATGCAATTTTAAAATACTTTAAAGTTACATTTATTATATGTGTGTGAAAATATGCATGTGGGAGCATACATGGAGGTCAGAGGACAAGTTGTGGGAGTTGGTTGTCTCCTTCCATCCTGTGGGCCCGAGGGGTAGAATCAGGCCATCCGTTTGGTGGCAAGTGCCCTTACCTGCTGAGCCACCTTGCTGACCCTGGTCTTTCTCCTTATGGTGAACTCTAAAAAATTAGCTTTTGACTTTTTAGTCAAACACACACACAACTAAGTTCTTTAACATCAGTCATGCTACATAGTCTTCAACAGTCATGCTAAAGAATCACATCCATGCTTCTACACGTATGTTTGAGTAGTAGTGCAGAACACACAGAGAGAAATTTTAGAAGGAGACATATACAGTTGAAACAACTGACATTTAAGTTCTGAGCTGAGTGTCTTGGGAAACACCTGCAATTCTAGCACTTGGGAGGTGGAGGCAGGACATTCAGTTCCAGGGCACCCTTGATCTACTCCCTGAATTTGGGCCCAGATGGGGCTCCAAAAAGCCCTGTCTCAAAACAGCCAAAAATAAATAAGAAATTTAAATGAGGTATACAAGGACAATGAAGGTGGATATGCTTCACTATTTTGGAAAGTTTTGGTTTTCACCTTTTATGACATGTGATTTGAGTTTGATTTTTGAAAATACAACAGACTTGGGCCAGCAAGATGGCTCCGTAGTTAACAAAGATGCCTGCCACATAAGCCTGTAGACCTGAGTTTGGTCCTGAGAGATCCACATGAAAGTTGAGAGAATGGACTCCATTAAGTTGTCCTTTACCTCCACATGCATATGTGTCCCTGTATACTACATATGCACATACATACACACACACACACACACACACACAATAAATAAAAGTTAAGATTTTAATTATACAACAGATTTTAGAGCAGTTTTATTTACAGAAATATAGTTTATATAGTTATCATATACTTCCTATCCAGTTTGTCCTCACTAAAATGTTCATGCTAGCACGGTGTGTTTGCTATCATTAATGAACCAGTATTTACAGAAAACATCATTGTTTATTTAAACTTCCCTCGTATAACTGAAAAGTCTTTTTGTGTTATAGGGATAGCATTGCATATTTAGTTGCTGTGCCCTTAGACTACTTCTGGCCATAACAGTTTCTCAAATTGTTCCCTTTTGAAGATCTTGACAGTTCTGGAGAATTCTGTTTTAAGATTCATTTCTCTTACTTTCATGTTATGAGTGATTGTCTGCATGTGTGTATGTCTATTATGTGATGCGGTACCCAAGGAAGTCAGAAGAGGGCTTTAGATCTTCTGGAATTAGAGTCACAGGTAACCCTTGTGAGATAGCGTGGTGGGTGCTGGGAAGCAAACCCACCAAGAACAGCAAGTGTTCTTAACATTGAGCCACTCTCCAGCCTAGTCAGATATTTTATAGGATGCCCTTCTTCTCATAACTCTCTGAATGCTCCCTTCGCCCATTATTCTGGGACTGTGGGCTTGAGAAAGAACACAGAAGTGCAGTCAGATCACAGCAATATTAGTTACTGGCAACACGATTCGTCACTGAGTTCAGACCACATAGTAAAGTGGCATCTAAGTGTTCAGTTCTGACCAATGTCCAGCATCAAACTAAAAACAGTAGTTTTCCACAGAGAACGCAGGGCTCAATTCCAAATGCTGAGTTTGTATTGTGATTCACCTCTATGTGCCTGCCAAGGGTGAAACGGCCTCTAAATCTGCCAGTACCACGTCAAGCACAACTGGATTTGCAGGCTCATATGGCCTGGGTGGCCTGGTGACTTGCTTACTAGTCTGGACCTGCAGATGAGATGGCTCTTCTCCCACTGGGCACAGAGCCTGCTACCCCATGCCCCACTTTCTGTAGGAAGGGCCAGATATAGCAATTTACCCTTTATCTTTGAGGATGACTTCCTGACATCCTAAAATTTCACTGAAATAGGATTTGAGGGAGATGTTCCTCACCCATGACATTTGTTAGGACCATTTGGAGTCCTGGCCTCCAGCTGCTTTTCCCTGCTAGAGATCTTTCCTTTCCTTCTGATTTGAGTTACTAAAAGCTGTGTCAGAGTTGTTTACCAGCTCTGCTTCCTTCCCTGCTAGAGATCTTTCCTTTCCTTCTGATTTGAGTTACTAAAAGCTGTGTCAGAGTTGTTTACCAGCTCTGCTTCACGAGCACGTGTTGCCTTGCCTTGAGGATCACAGGATAAGGTTTTCTCCTGTTGGCCCACCTGACTGTTGGGTATATAAGCCTCCAGGGTGCTATTGACTAGGGGGCTTCTTACCAGTGACTAGAGATCCGTGTCTCTGTCTGTACTTTCTCTGTGAGTCTTTGTGTGTTTCAACCTCCAGCCCCTTGCCCGAAGCTCACGAACTGTAGGGTAGCGCATAGAGCGCAGCCAGGCGTTGGGCGCTATAGACATTGTAAGCCTTACCAACAGGTACAGAGTGACTGCTACTGACCAAAGCAGGAGGAAGAGATTGGTCAGGCAGTTTAAAGAGAGGACCTGGAAACAGGCATCTCTGCTTCTTGTTCTTGGCAAGCAGTTCAGTCTTGACCGGAAGCTGGGACTATTCTAGCAGTAGTTCTGTCCAGCCTGGAGGCCAGGTATGTCAAAAACATTTAGGGGTCTTGGTTTTTTTTTTACCTTTTTAATCCTTTTATCTAATGTGACTGCTCATTTTGTCAAGCTGACACAACCTAGAATCACAAGGAAAAGGGTCTCAGTGAGGGGCTGTGTAGGTCAGGTGGGCCTGTAAATGTATGGAGGGAATTGTCTTTATGAGCCTAGATCATGGAAAAAGAAACAGCCTAAATGTGGGCAGCGCCATCCCCTAACTTTGGGTCATGGACTAACTATATAAGACAGAAGAAAGTGAGCTGAGCACAGAGAAGTCCACGTTTGTTCTCTACTCTTTGCTGGATGGAACTAGCTGCTTTGGTTCCTGCTGCATTGACCATCCTGCAATGGTGGACTGTAACTCAGAATTTTGCACCCAAATAACCCCCCCCCAAGTTTCTTTTGGCAGGGTATTTTATCACAGCAACAGGGAATAAAACCAAGACACATAGCAACCCAAGGAGCTGAGCTCCCTGGAAGCTATTGATCCTGAAGGTGTGCCCCAAAGTCTAGCCCACCCACCAGAATGGAGAAGCATACGAACAATTCATGAGGCCAATTGTCCTAATAAGCTGATCTCTCCACACCTCAACCTTGTAAAGCCTGACTAACAAAGACCTCACTGCTATAAAGCGTGCTGCTTGCTTCCTTTGTACTGAGCTCTCTTCTATTTAAACAAAACACAGTTCTAATCCTCACCCTTAAATTGTCTGTGAAGTCTATTCTTTGGGTTTTCTGGAAAGTATTGGCTTGGTGGCTGTTGGTGTTCCAGGACTTTAGCACCCCCGCGATGAATGCTTGAGATGAAGCAGCATCTATTGAACTCGAGCATATCCTTCACTTTCTTCCATTTCATGATGCCCTGCATATTTCATCAATGTAATGGGTAAGTATGAGATTCTATGGGAGGGAAAAGTGAACATGGAGGCTGCTATGGACTAAATTATGACAGAGTCCAGGAGTTAGTTTCATTGGGGTAGAAAAGCTTATTTCTGGTCTTGCCGGTTGAAAGTAAAAAACCCTTCTGGTTTTCTTTTCAACATGCATAGAAGAAACAAATCATTTTCTAGATCCATAATCAGTAAATTATTGATAGAAATACAAGTGGACCTACCATATAATTGAGTCTGAGACTTCAAAGCCATTGTCCAGGATCCACTTGTGTTCTCTAGATGCCAGTATGTAAGCAGGAATGGGATATGGTAGGTATGACCATTGACACAAATTTCAAGTCTGACAGGGCACTAATCTTTGCAATCCCTCCAAGAATGGTACTATTTCTGATTTACTTATTGCCTGGCTAGAACTTCCTAGATTGCTCATCTCTTTGCTAAGCCTTTGGATGCTTTCTATGGTATATATCCACGTAGTTCCCAAACTTCCACTTCCTTCAGTGTGGATAGAGATGAAGTAAGCAATGGCATTTCACTTGCCTTCTCATAGAGGATTCCCAAACCCACCCCGTAATTATTTTCCAAGTTTAATCTAACAGAAAAAGGTCTATTCTGTATCTAAACATACCATGAAGGTATTTTTTTTAACCTTTAAATAAAATACTAAATCCAGGATCTTCATCTGTTGGCTTACTTAGGGTTTCTACTGCTGTGAAGAGACACCGTGACCACAGCAACTCTTATAAAGGAAAATATTTAACTGTGGTAACTTGCTTACAGTTTCAGAGGTTTAAATTCATTATGGCAGGGAAGCAAGACAACACGAAAGCAGACATGGTGCTGGAGAAAGAGCAGAGAGTCCTCCATCTTGACCCACAGGCAACAAGGAAGTGGTCTCTCGCTCAGAGTGCCTTGAGTACATATGAGACCTCAAAATCCGCCTCCACGGTGACACACTTCCTTCAAGGCCACAAAGTCACACCTAATAGTGTCACTCCCTTTGGGAGCCATTTTCTTTCAAGCCACCACACCTGTTAAAGCTCCTTAGAAGCATATTTAGCATGGTAGAACTTAAAATATTTCCATCTTGAGCCTTGCATTAATTTCCTGGGATTGTTAATAACGAAGTAAAATAAATCAGATGGTATAAAACAGGAGCCTGCCTTTGAACTTGTGGAAGCTAGAAGTGTGAGATTGCTGGCAGCACCAAGTCTTTTCTGAAGGGCCATTGAATAATACTTTTTATTTTTTCTTAGCTCTGGTGACTTCAAGCTGCCATCCCTCTAGACTCTACCTTCTTCCTCACACGGCCTTATTCCTTCTGCTCTTTATCCGTCTGTGTAACCTCTCCTCTCAGAACACCATCAGCTTTATGGAGCGTCCTAATCCAGCACGATATCACTTTATCTAATTCCCATAGAAAGATTCTTTCCTGGTAGTCATGTTAAGTTCCAGGTGGACATGAACTGGGGTGGTGATATACTGTTTAACCCACTGCAACTGCACATCCTTAAAAATCCACAACCTGTTTGCTTATCCTTTTATGCGTTGAATTTCTAGCATGTGTGTTTCTTACATTTTCAGGAACAAAAGAACACCTCAGAGTTGTCTCAAAAGACAAACATTCTTCCTAGTTTCTCTGATATCCCCACCTCTGTTTATCGCACACTTGTCTATACAAAGAGCAATTTTCACCTGAAAGTAAGCGTCAGTTTATTCTGGCGCCAAATCAATGAGGCACCACGGTCCAGGAATGCAGACATGGGTTACTGTAAGTGTCATAGCTCGGATGGAGAGGGATCCTGGCAGTCGGGAGCCAGGGTACGTTCAGTGTTAGAGCTCGGGTGGAAGAGTGCTCAGGTAGTCGGGAGCCAGGGAATAGCACAGGTCACAGTAAGCATAGCAGTTTACAGCCCTGCCCTCGTGAAGGTTTCCCCAATGTAACAAAACAGCTCTCTGGCAGGAGAGGGCTTCCCTGAGCTAAGTTGTTACAACTCCGCTCTGGCACTCAGGAGTGCAGCAACTCTGTGCTGCCAGGGGAAGGCTACCCCAGTGAAAGTGTTACAAGTTACAATCCTGCTTTGCTGGCTTCTGACTTCTCAGCGAAGTTCTAACAACTGGCTGTTAAGGGAAGGAAGGCCTTCCTCAGCTCAAGAGATTTATTGGGAAGGAAGAATCGTTGCCTCTACCAAGGTAGAAGAGCAGTTGCAAACTGGACAGGCATAGGGCTTCTTAGGGGCAGAATTTTCCTAAGGAGGCAAGGGGTTGGTTAGTTTTTCTCTGCTCAGGGATTGGTTAGTTTAGTTGATCGGGGCAGAGATGGCTGATTTCAGGGCCAAACTGTGCTTCTTTCACTGGCTTTTCTAAGCTTTTTGGTTCTAGTTTTGGGGCCAGGGCATATTTCTTTCAGTGACTCTGATTCTAGGGACAAAGTGTGTGTGTTTCTTTGGCAATGGTTTCAGGATCAGGGTGCATTTCTTTGTGTCTGGCTCAGGACTAAAGTGTTTCTTTTCCTGGTTCTGGCTTCAGGACCAGGGTGAGTTTCTTTCACTGGCTGTGATTTCAGAGCCAGGGTGTGTTTCTTTGGCCCTTTTGCCCTACAGTTATCTCAAATACATTCCAGTATGATAACAGTTTTATTGTTGTTTTTGTAACAGAATGAATAAAATAGTAAGGTAAGTAGATGGTATAAATGCTTGTTATAGATCTCAGGGGCTATCTGATGATATTCTCCACTCTTGGGTTGATATAGTCTGTACATTCCATAAAGATTTACCCAGTAGCCACAACGAAGTTACCTCAACACAGAGGCTGGCAATAAATGGCTATTAAGGGGAACAGAAGATAGCCCAAGCAGCTTGCTCCTAACCTGTAACATTCTAGCTCTCCATATTCAGGGAAGTTTTAATCGGCCTTGTAGGATATTTAACACTAGTGTCTTCTCCGATCCCCGGACATCAGTTTAGCCCCATCCTTTAATGTTTAACTGCAGGCAAAAGGGATCTTCCAAAGCGACCTCACCAAAAGCACTCAACGAAGACCAAGTTCAAGCTCATCAGTGTGACTGGCTTTTTATGGTTTGACTTCCCACGTTCCAGAAGACCCACCACTACCTACCCGCTCTGCCCCTGAACCTCTCGCAGGATTCCCAGTCGTCCCTGCCACGTATTCCTCCAGCTTGAGGCTGGAGCTAAGCTTACCGGCTCACCTACTCACTGTGGCGTCTGCGCCTCCACTGTCTCAGAGACGACACATGTTTTAATGTCAGCTCCTGGAAGCCTGCTAACATCAGACCTTTGCTCTTACTCTGAAGTAAAAACTACCGTACGAAACAATATATTCAAGATGACAAACAGGGCAGCACTTGCTGCACTGT
>LOEQ01002033.1:258910-282438 GCA_001685075.1 Bramus lutescens | reverse complement strand
TGGAATATTCATCCTGGCTGTCACATGCATTCCTTTCTGGCTGTTGATCTTCATTCCTTAAAATTAACATTTTCCTGTTCTCCAAGGAAACAGCTTTGGGTTCTTTCTAAAGGCCCACAATACAGCTTGCCTTTGGTGGCCAAGGAAATTAGCAAATGCTGGTCCGGTTGCTGAAGTAGCTTGTGGATGCTGTGGGCTTGTCAGCAGCTTCTGCTTTGCTCCTCTTGTGAGAACTGTGTCCTGAACATTGCCTTCTACTGCCACTATTCCTGTGCTGTTTGGCCTTCCCTTTGCACTCACCTCTCCTGTTCTGCTGTTTGTTTTTTAAATTCTTTTCCTATTGGCCCTTCTAGGAATTTGTAGTTGTAAAATGCTTTTTTGGATTGCCTCTTCTGGGCACTGGGGTTGTGATTATGATTTTGGTTATTTTGTAAACTAAGAACAGAGGACCAGAGGGGAGACAAATGTTCATGCAGGCTGGCCACAGAATTTGCCTGAAATGCAAATATCTGATAGGCGGTTAGAACTTAGCTGGAAGAGGAACCACAGACCATACAGCTCTTACCAGCCTTCTCATTGAAGCTGAGAAAGCGAAGGGCAAGATTGGGGAAGTGTTGTCCAAAGACAGCTTCTGAGAATTTAAATATATTAAGAAAGTGATTTATTTTAATGACTGTTTTAGAGAATCAGAATTTTTCTGATGGGGGTTTGACAGAAAGAAGTTATTAAATTTATGAGAGAAGAATGAAAACATGTGGTCATATTTTATTTTTGGCCTTGGATCTGTTGTTCCCATGCATCTGTTTGCTTTTAACTTTGGCGCAAGCTCTGTAGGTGACATCATGCCTTTTGCCTGAAATGTCACTGGAACATATGATACTTGTTCTCTTACCATCATACTGCTATATGTATACATACATACACACTAGGGAAAACAAGGATAAGAAATCATCGCTGGCAAATTGTTTATTAGTACATATCAGTGGGTAAATGAAAATTAACAGTAGCTAACCTTTTTGAGTACTCATTTTAAGTATGTCTTTCTCAACAATAGCCCTATGAAGTAACTGCTCTATGTAGAGGTAATAAGGGCTGGGTAAATGGTAACTAACCTCTGCCAGCCTGACTTGAATGCCCATAGCAAGTGTTGCTCTCTGTAGAGGGTGGGCCCACACAGCATGTGTCAGCATGTGTCAGGATGTGGTAGGATAGAGACAGGATTCCAAACCTGTTTGGATGAGAGAACACCTATAGGAAGTCGCAGATGTGAAAGTACAAAGCAGTTGTGCCTCTTTGGGTTGAGTTCAATTATCAAATCCATGCTGGAGGGAAGTGGTGGATATATAATTTATATATATTTCACACACACATATATAACTCATGTGTATGAGTATTCATATATATGAATGACAAGGTCTTTGTATACTCCAGGCTGGCCTCGACATCAAGATCTGTCACACCTTCTTGAATACTGGGAGTATAAGCATGTACCACCACATCTACAAGGTGCAGATTTAGACATCTGTTCTCTCACAGTTGGGAGACACTGGATGATTGCGTAAGGTTCTTGTTAGATTCCCACTGCAGTCCGCTCTCTAGCACCCTTCTTCGTCTGTTGTTCTGTCTTCCTGGTCTGCTGTGCTGTCTGCCAGGCCATGCCCACAGATAACGAGAACAGAAGCAGAAGTACCATACTCATTCACATGGCTCCTTCTCTTTGAGCACCTCTTCCTTCCTGGATTCTATTGTGTTTGAAGCTCCTCTATCCCCAGGCTGCTGTGAGTATGGAGCACTGTCATGGGAAATATGGGGAGTTGGAGGTCTGCACGCTCCTTATGTGGAATCTCCTGATTTTTTAAGCTCAAGTGTGTTGCTGTTCCTTCAGATGGACTTACTTCTTCCAGTTCCTGAGCCTTCGACTTCCTCCTGGCTTACTTCTTTGCCTTGCCTAGCTGCCCCTCCAGCAGCCTTGGGCTTCCCTGCCTGCACTGTTTGCCCCTCTGCCTCCCCCCAGTTTTCCACATCCATGTCTCCACTTTCAGCAGATAGCTGTGTTCTGTTCCCTTTATTGTTATTTGGGGCTAATAGTATTTTTGAGGTGTTGGGATTAATCCTAAAGCTGGAACATGCTAGGCAGTTCTAGCCAGGCCTCTAAATATTCAAGAAAAGGGAGGTATTTTCAAAGTGGAAGCCCCATTCGTTATATTTGTCTAGAATTTTTCCCCTTCCTAATATTTAGTAGGTTACCAGAAGTGATTATATTCTTTAAGAATAGTGGTAGCAATTAAAGCTTGTGGGAACATAACAGCATTTCTGGTTAGGAAACAGGAGAAGCCTCATTAAGGGTTTTTAGCTTAGGGGGCTTATTATAATTGATTCCCTCTTCATGTTTTTAGAGTTTCTTCTGTCAGAATTGCTTTGTAACATTAGAAAAGTCCACATTCCTGTGTAAATTATTTTATTAGCACTATTTCTGCTTTTGGAACTTGGTGGAATCATTTCAGGAGCGTTACCGATTAAGATGCATGCTAGTCGATTTTAGTTGAATTGGCCTTGGAGTCCTTTGATATATGAATGGTCTCATTTTAAAGGAAGCGGTTCTGAAGCAGAAGAAAGTGTTGAGGTAGAGACACTAGCATTCTAGGACCCATATTTTATTACTGTGGCATCCTATATGTGAAAACAGTTATATTCTTGTGTCATAAGCATTTCATAGCAGCTATATGTTGTCACACATTGGGAAATGTCAGTGAACAGAGTTTGAAAATATCTACTTTGGTGTGATTTCAGCGAGGAGGACATGTACCGTGCTGCAGATGAAATAGAAAAGGAGAAAGAATTGCTAATACATGAAAGAGGGATATCAGGTATGTTTGGAATTTTGTTTGTAGTCTTTTTTTGTTTATAGAAAATTCAGTTAGATTAGTATATCTGCTTTCATGAAATGTGGCCTGTATTTCCTAGGAGGTCCTCTCCTACTACATGTAGTCTCTTCCATATGAATCACCCACTTGGCTGACATGGGTTTAGGGAAGACTTTTCCCTGCATCTGTTGATTCTCCCTTCTGTTTATTTTTTTACATCCTTACAACCATTTGGATGTGAATTACCCTTTTCATTTTCAATTGCAAGATGTTTTGAGAAGTTAACTATACACATGTCTTTGAAGAAGGCCTTGTAATCTAAGTACAGCAAAATGGCCATGTGCCTGATAGCGCCAGTCATTTTGTGCCTGCACACAGGGTGTGCTGCTCTTTCAGACTTGTTCTTCTCATTCCCATGAGTGCTCCTGGTGTGGGCTTGGTGCTCCTCCTGGCTCCCTGGCCTGGGGTGATCTTCCCAGGCTACAGGTGAGGTGTGTGTCCTTCCATTCCAGGCGGGCCTTTGCAGAGACTGAGGAGAGCTGCATAGAGTGTGTGTGAATGTTACTGTCTTCTCACTGCTGTGTCATCACATGTCTACTGTTTTTGAGAACTGGCTTCTATTTCACTTATGGCTAACAAAAGCTTTATTGTAATTAGGATACATAAGGTTTTGATGTTTTCTGAGTCTTACTCTAGAGCTGGCCAACTTCCCAGTGTGGCAGAGACGTGTCATAGTGTTCCTCCCTAGAACTTCGTAGGATGCTCAACCTCCACGGCGTGTTGCTCCAAATCACTCAGGGCGCAGAATACTGTTGGGGCATCATGCTCTTGTGTGTTTACCCATTGTGTGCTAACGCTGAAGAACCTCCTGTTCTTCTTTTCCACTTTCTAGGCTCTGTTGTGATTCCTTTCTGTCCAGCATTGTTCCGCACACAGGCATCCAGAGTTTTCAGTGAGTCTTGTGACCTGCAGCTTCAGTTTGACAACACTCCTTATAGCTCAGTCCTGCTGAGCTCTCTCTCTTCCTTAGTATCCTGTAGCAGCACCACCTCCTGCACTGCAGAGCTCAGACCGAGACCAAGTTGTTGGTCTATGTTGGAGAAAAGATATCTCATCTAACATTGCTCCATAAAGAAAGGCTTTCCAGGCCTTGACCTCCTATCCAGCTTTATAAACAAAGATCTATTGGACCTTTTAGGTTTACGTTTGTCCTTGGCAGCTTTCATGCATGCTCAGTAGTTGGGACAGAAACTGTTTGCTCCTAAAACCCAGGTTATTTCCTATCAGACCCATTGCAGAAGAATTTTGAGATTCCGATCCTAGTCTGTCTTCCGAGAGTCTCAGCTTCCTAGAGGAGTCCCAGTTTTGTTCTTAGCCTTTGAGGTATGATTATTATATTCATCACTTATGCGATGCATAAGGTCCAGACCTTGCTTCCTTGAGTGCCTTCTTACCACTTTTGGTTTTTTACTTCTTTAATTTTTTTTTTTTTTGGTTTTGGCTATAGAAGTAGTCGTCTTCCTGGAAGCAGCAATAGGAACTTGTATAGTTTACAGTCAGAGGAGGGTATTGTACTCAGTGAGCTGATGAGGTCAAAGCTGCCTCATCCTGTGCCTCCATCTCCTAGTCTAGTCAGCCTGTGGGGACTGCTGGTGTCCTCCCAGGTACGGTAGCTCAGTTGAGTTCAGGTAACATTCCACTATAGCTGTGCAAGTACGTCATTTCCCCAAGCCTCCCAGCTCATGCAGACTCTGAATCAGGACAGGACCAGCCTTCTGCCTTGCGTCTTGCCTTTATAAGAGCCAGGGCCAGCCCTACCCTGTGACCTGAGATTGTAGGATTCCCCAGCCCTGCCCAGGGGTCACAAAAGAGGACGGCTGGAAGGAGCCTTCCTGTCTGGAAGCCTTTCTCTGCTGGTAGAGTGCGTTCTCGCCAGGCTCACACCCCTCTCTGGCAAGACCTTATGACCCAGAAAGGGTCCTTACTGTGCATTAGCAGTTCTTCCTGTGTGTGGGGGAGCACTTCCTTATTCTGAGCAGCCTCTTAAAAATTATTTCTTGAATTTCAGAGATGAAAGGTCTTTATTTGAGGGTTGGTTGCGCAACAGTGATTTATGGTCTCTCTCACTTCTAGGTTATCCCTGATGTATTCCATGCAGAAATACGCCTGTGTTATTTGTGCAGGGATTATTTCCCCCTTTTGTAAAACAATTTTTCTTTAAGAAATGATGAACAGTGAGGGTTTTTTTTTGTTCTTTTTGAATAGGCAGTTTTTATAATAAACTTTAAAAACAAATTGCTTTCCAAAACTATAGGGAGGCTTTGGTGCTCCTTGGTTATTCTGGCTTCCACTGGTCTTTTCTCCTCCTGAAGAAGGAAGTCCATTCAGGGTGGGATCTTTGTGTTCACTATCTTACATTCCCAGTTCTGGCACAGTGCTCAACACGGTTAGAACTCAATGAATAAATGTTGAATTGAATGAAACACTTATTTCACATACTAGATATGCAGGCTTGCTGTGTTCTGAAATACTTCTAAGTTCATCTCCTAAAACAATTGTTAATATCTATGTTGTTAACAGTTTAAAAAAAAAAAGCCAAGACGAACCCAAGAATTTGCCTATTTTCCTTTTGAAATAACACTGTCATAACAAAAATGCACCTAGTCATAGGTATGTATCAATATATCAAACCTCGTCAGTTAAATCAAGAAAATCTTACTTAAGGCCCTTGATTTAATCCTCAATACACACACACACACACACACACACACACACACACACGAAGGGTCTTAGGGGGAGAGGAGACCTTAAAGGCACTAAAAAGAAAACCTGGTAGCATTTGTTTAATCTTGAGGTGTACTAGTTTTGGGAGACATCAAAGAAGTCTGGATTAGCCAACAGCAAGAGCTCTGTTACTTTTTGGCTTATTAACTATAGTCTTTTTTAGGTAAATACAAATATATTTTTTGTTAGGCATTGTCTCTGCCTAATAGATATGAACAATGGTGGAGGTATTTTCTTATGGTTCATACTGATTCTGATTATCAAAGTGTTCACAGCTACCCATGGGTCACATGAGTATGAGCTGGGAGGCTCCTGCCGCACTCTTGAGCACACAGAAGGGCTGCTTCCTGACTCAGGATTTAAGTGAGCAGCCTGACTAGCTGCTGTGTGGAGAACTGTCTGGAGGGTGTGCTGACAAGGGGTCCCATTGAGAGATCACTCTGGCTACGGGAGGTGATGTGGTGGCCGTGGTTAGAGGCATGCATGGGCAGTGGTGAGATTCAGGAAATTTTAGACTAGAGAAAGGAGTGAAGGGTGGACTCCCCTTGAGTGCCTTTATGTCCATACTCTGGCGCATTACTTGTTTGTTGATTGTTGCTATTTTCATCCTTCAGTAGAACCCAGGTTAAGTGTGGCTCCTGAGATGGATATCATGGACTACTGCAAGAAAGAATGGAGGGGAAATACTCAGAAAGCCACGTGCATGAAAAAGGTACAGCCAAGGTGCATGAGTTCTTCAAACCGTTTGTCATAAGTTACACATCATATTATGTTTTTTGACATTGGTTAAGACAACTGCTATAATAAGACAATGCTGTAAATATTAGAGTTCTAATTTTAGAGATGAGGAAACCGACTGCAAAGATAAGGTCTTGTTTGAAGTCAGAGTATTAATATAGAAGCAACATCAGTTCTTCAAGAACTGTCTTTGGATAACACATAGTTGTGTGTTGAGAATTGAGCCAGCCAGTGGTGGTTCTCTTTTGAGACCTTTGGGAATGCCCTCCTTAACTTGGTGTTGTGAAAGCCTGAAGGACAGGTAGGGGTGACTCTACACCTCCTGTGCTTGGAAACATGCTGTCTAAACCCTAGGGTACAGAATTCTCTTGTACTCAATTTGCAGAGGAATCTTGAACCACTTTCCTCATTTAAGGTGTGCCAGGAGCTACCTTCACTTAGTTCCACTGCATAGACTGGCAACACTAACATAGTTTCCAAGGCTGGCGTGGTAGTGGAATTGCAGCGTACCCTCTGGGCTCTACCTATAGAATGTGTGTATCCACATCTAGCATTGCTTATTTGGAGGATAAACCATGTGAAACTGTCTCTGTTAGACCATTCTTGAGCTACAGAACTGGCAGGGTCAGACTCCTACCTAGTACTTAAGGTTCTATCTTTTGTTACTTTTTTCTTGGATTATATTTGCATTTGAATTTGAACATACTTCTTGTATTTTAGAAGTACTTACCAATCTTTTTTATTTTTTATTTATATTTATGTATATGAGTGTTTTGCTACCACATGTCTATACTACATGTGTGCAATGACTTCAGAGGCCAGAGAGGCTCTGGGACTTTAGTTACCGATGATTGTGAGCTGCCACGTGGGTGCTTAAGTTTGAAACCAGGTCCTTTGGAAGAGCAGCTAGCGCTCTTAACCACTGAATCATTTCTCTAGCCCATATTTGATAAAATCATATTTGGTAGAAAAATAGTCTATAATTTTTCTGCTTAGGGTTTTAACTTTTTCAAAATTTAGTTTCCCTCAGCTTTTTTTAAAGGAAATGTTATTCATCTTTTAGGGTTCACCTCAGGTCCCCAAATGCTTTTTACCTCTTGGAAATTTGAGAGAAAATGCCAGTCTCAGCCCTAATTCTTATAAATCTGTACCCTAGGCTCTTCTATATGAACTGGACTTTAGTGCCTGCTGAAGGTGAAAGACTCACCTTTTAGAGGCCTGCTGACCATGCTATCAGGTATTCAGGTTCCCAACTTGCCGCCCAGAAAACTGAGTTGGACCATGAGTCTATTTTCTCACCTGCCCAGAAATGCCTTCAGTGACTAGTAATTTATTCTGTTGCCGCAATCTTTTCCAAAGATCTGGTTTAACCATTGGCATATTAAAGTTCAGCACTGAAGATACTCACGTTACCCATATATACCATATTGAAAACGTATGGGAGAATCATTCCTCTCTGGGGTTGGTTTCGGGGAAAGATGTGACCAGTCAGTAATCCAGTCAAAGCACCCACATAGAGGTGCAGCTCTGAGAGTGGTGGAAGGTGGCCATCATCAGTGCCTGCTAACTTCAATTCTTGACTTTGTTAGTCCCTATTTGCCTAATTACTTGTATTTAGTTTTGCATACTCTTTTGGAAGTGTTTATAAATCCAAATTAATTTTTTTTTAAAGAGTTGGATCCATCTCTGAAATGACTATGTGCAGGTTCAGACCTGTAAGATGCTGTGGATCTGAACCTTTTCTTATCACCCAGTGATGTAGCTGTGGTGTCAGATTGTGGTGCATTACTGCTGAGTTTGTCACAATGCTGTTTTAAACAAGCCTGGACCACCAGTCATGCAGTCACAGCACTTGTTAGCTGACTACGTCACTCTTCTGTGTAGAACAGTGTGCCCTGATGCCAGCAGCAACTTTATTCCTCTCATGTTCACTGTATCTCTTGACTGTATTGCTTGACTTTAATCTCTTGTTCATTGTGTCTTGTTAGCCCAATTGCCCTGCTAATACTCAGTAAGAGCCTATTCAGCCCAAGTATATAGTAGGATATACCAGCTAGGTTTGTGCAAGGGCACTCTGTGTCCCAGTGGTGACATTGCCTAGCGACTTATTCTCAGAATGTATTACCATCACTAAGTGATATGCCTGTATGTACACACACACACACACACACACACACGTGCACACACACGAAACTCAGGATTTTGTTTATTTTTAAATCTGGAGATAGAAATACTGCATGTCTCCCCCTCCTTTTCCTGTTCTCTTTATTAAAGCATTTGGGATTAATTAACCACAGATCAAACCTTTCTGAGTGTCACCAATGAATGACGAGTGCTCCCTCAGTTGCTTAGGGGGAGGGCTTGGAGAGTGGCTAATGCTGGATGATTAGTTTGTATGTTGGCTCTGTTGCATTTGATAGATCAGCCGTTCTCAGCCTATGGGTCACAACCCCTTTGGGGGTGCCATATCAGATATCCTGCATATCAGATATTTACATCATGAGTTATAAAAATAGCAAAATTACAGTTATAAAGTAGCAACAAAGTAATTTTATGGTTGGGGTCACCACAACATGAGGAACCTGTATTAAAGGGTCACAGCATTAGGAAGGTTAAGAACCACTGTTATAGATGCTGAGATTTCATACAGCATCAATATTTTAAAATAAATGGAATTATAATTAGAGATTTGAATGTCTAACAAGAAAGGCTGAGCTATTCTTTCCCATTTCCCAATGATTTAGGACAGTTTTTTTTTCTATAGAAATGGAACTTTCCTTGCTTTCTCAAGCCAGTAATCACCATCTGAACTCTTTGATGTTTTCTCCCAAGGGCTACGAGGAAGTTTCTCAGAAATTCACATCTATAAGGCGAGTTCGTGGTGATAATTACTGTGCGCTGAGGGCCACGCTGTTCCAGGCCATGAGCCAGCTTGCAGAACTGCCCCTCTGGCTGCAGGACCCGGAGCTCATGCTGGTACGTTGCTGCATGATACTGAATTCCCACATTTCAGGAAGTTCTTGTGAGAAGACATCTCTTTTCCGCTCATCCTGCATGATGGTGTAATATGCAGCGTGATTTCAGACTTGTTCAATTTTGCACATCTAAGATTTTATATATTAAAAATTGACCAGAAATAACCAGTGTTTTCCAGAAGAGAAAAACGATGAAATTTAATACAAGCAATTAAGCTGAATAAGAGTCCAGATGTTTAGAATTCACAAAAAAGCACATAGAAACAAGTTGACTTTATTATTTCTGTGAAGTAGGGTGTATAATTGATTATTGGGGTCCAGCCAGGGTTTTAGATGCAGATCAAAAACGAATCCTCTTTCCAAGGTGAAATGTTAGTGTTGATGTAGAGAGACATTTCCTGGGCTGGTTGTCTTTAGTGCTTTAAATCTGACACGTGGTAGAGAGTCCTTGGGATCTGTGCCTCCAGGTGTCCCGATACAAAGAAGGGCACATGCCTACATTTTGTGTGGTGCATTATAAAAGGAAGTTCTGTAAATCCTGGCACTAGTTCACATGGCTTTGCTGGTTTTTATTTACATGTGAGATGAAGGACTTTTTGGAGTGTGGGGGTCGACAGAGTTTTAACTCTGTAGCCCAGGCTGGGCTCAAACTTGTAACCCTTCCGCTTCAGTCTCTTGCCTGTGGTGTGACAGGTGTGAGCCAGCAGGCCTAGCTGATTAGAACATGGCAGAGATGTTACTTCTGTGTGCTCTAGCCCTTACCAGTGAGGATTTCCTAGGAGTAACAGTTAAACTGCCAATGTAGTGGATGAGTGAATATGTGCGGGCTGACTTGTTCCTGTCACACTGGGCTTCTTACACAGGCATTGAACTGTGTGCTTTCAGCACAACCAGTAAATGGAATGAGTGTGTTCTATAACTTAGTAGATATAGATGCCTTCTTCTTAAAATGTTATTCCAAGAGGAGAGACTTTGCCCACAGTACTTTTAAAAGCAAAAGAGTACTTTGAAAATTATTATTAAATCATATTGATTCTTTTGTACCTTTACCTCTGTGGGGCTTTTTAGATTTCTGGGCTTATTTGACACCGAATCTAAGTTTTTATACTTTCTAAGAGCTTCTGGTGCACATAATGTCCTAAATGCCATATTTGAAGCAGGTCAGATCCCAACCTGGAGATTAAGGGTGGACAAAGCTTTTTAGTTTTTAAGTATACTATATTTTAAAGGTCTCTGAATGGGTGAAACCTGTGACATCATTTGCTTGAGAAAGACACTAAAGTCTTTCATTTTGGGATGATGCTTTTGATACTTGCAATTGTCATGTTATCAAGACTATAGTTAATTGTTAGAGAAAACAGGCTGTGTTGTGCTTAAGCTACCGAGTGATTCTTAAACTCTTACTGTCATCATTGCTTGCTTCAGTCTTTTTCTTTCTTTGATTCTTTGAGACAGAGTCTCTGTGTAGCTCTGGCTGTCCTGGAACTCACTTTTTTTGCTAGGCTGGCCTCAAACTCCTACTGTCTCTGCTGGGATTTAAGATGTGCGCCACCACCTGGCCAGTCTGTTTCTTGCATCTTCTACTCCAACAGCAGGCCGATCTGTGTGCTTACTAGAAAGGAATGGTGATTTATGTGGACCCCATTGTGACTCATGAAAGCATTTCAAGTTATATTTAATTCTTCCTAATAAATCCAACTCCATTGTTCTTTCATAATAGTTTCTTAGAATATGTGTGTGTGTGTGTGTGCGCAAGCTTCCATACACATTGTGAGTGTATGGGGGTCAGAGGACAGCTNGTGTGTGTGTGTGTGTGTGTGTGTGTGTGCGCGCAAGCTTCCATACACATTGTGAGTGTATGGGGGTCAGAGGACAGCTTTGTGGAGTTTGCTCACCTTCTACATTTACTTGGGTTCCTGAGATTGAACTCAGGACAGCAGGTTTATATGGCCAGAGCTTTTTCCCCAGTGAAATGTCTTATTGGCCTGCTAACCTGCTAGTTTCTTTTCTGTTTTATTTTGTGGACTTTTCTCCAAGATTCCTGCATCAGGAAGTGTACACCTGGACTTGGTTGACATTTGATTGGCAGATTGACTGGTGAGTGACTGAGTGAGGAAATTAGCTGTTTTCCCCCAAAGGTAACTGAGTTGGTTGTTCCTGCGTTTTAGATGACCGCCCAGTGGTACAGCATCCTTAGCTGCTCTGGGCTGCCTTTCATCTCCTTTTCCACCTCACACATCTTTGAACAGGTATTTTTTATCTGATTGTTGTTCTTGGAGCTGAGTTGTAATTTCACTTTATTGCCACTTGAGGGCATGTTAAATTCTGAGTGGTCCTTTATCATAAGATGTTAGTGACTGCATGTCTTTCCCCCTTGAGTGATGCATAGCACTGCTACTGTGGTTTTCATTTTTATAGAGACAAAACCCATCTTAGTTGCACACGATTGTGCCAGACTGAGAAAGGACAATCAGAATTATTGTTCATGAAAGAGTCTGAGTCTTAGATCCTAGTGGCACTGAACACACGTCTCATTTTAAGCTGTTTATTACTGTTAAACAAGTTCCACATAAGACATTGGGGATGTGGTTCTTTTTTCTTTACTCCAGGGGTGAAATCTCACTTTCTCTCTACTTATAAAATTTTGATTATATTTGTGTGTGCACATGTATGTCTGCCTCTCCTGTTGAGCCATCTCACTGGAGCACAGAGGGGAAGTCTTAGCAGTGCAGTGACATGCCCATACCCGGCCCAAGTCTATGGTTTTATCCTGACACACCAGGACTGTTGGGAATATAGTGTCCCATGATCTCATTGATCAAATTGTGACTTTCAGAGTTCAAATTCTATTGATGTGCAGGGAAAAATGAAATAGTCCAGGAACAAGAACAAAAAATGAGGACCATAATAGTACTTGTCCTTCTGTCAATAAGTAGGGAAGGGAAGGTACAGCTCCCTTACCCGCCCATTGCTGCTGAATCTCACTCATCTTTTCCATCTTTTGGTTTTGATTAAATATGTGTGTTAATATTGCTTAACCAGACAGATCTTGTGTTTTTAGTATCAGAAACTAGGTTTTGCTGTCTCACCAGAGACAGGCTTTGACTTGACCATGGGCCTCTGTGCTCACAGTTACCTAGCTGAGAACTGATGAGTGGTAAGGTTGCCTGCCAACGTGGCTGTTGTGAAGACCCAGTGTGGGGGGACTTCCTTAGCTTAGCTTCCTGTTTGCCTGTTATGTCCTGTGGGTGGTGGCTGCACTCCCATCAATCTGAATCAAAAGCATTCAGTCTAGCAGCCATCTGTGTGGCAATACTTTCTGATTTTGTGACTTCCGGGTTCACATTCTCCATCCTGAACCCATATGATAATTGCAGGAATTAATTCTGGAAATTAAGGTGGGTTTTATGTAAAGGCTTTGTGCTGTCTCCCTTTCAGGTTGCATAATAGATGTCTTGCAGTGCTGACCTCTCTTTATCTCTTTTTTTTTTGATATTCCAGTTACCAGAAAAGCTGATAAACAAGTATAGCTGGATCAAGCAGTGGAAACTTGGACTGAAGTTTGATGGGAAGAGTGAGGACCTGGTTGAAAAAATTACGGAGTCCCTTGCCCTGCTGAGGAGGAAGGTCTGACCCGTGTGATTCTCTGTCTCGGATGCTTGTAAAGCTTCCTCTTTTGTTCCCCAGAAGATTCTACGCTCTAGGCTTATTTATTTATTCATAGTTCTTTAAGTTTATAAAGAAAGAAGGTTCATTTTTGGCTCTTGACTCTCTCTAGAAGCCAGAATTTTCTGGTTTCAGACAAAATAATTTGGGGCTGAGGGAATTGTGTAATCAGTAAAATACATGACCAGGAACTGAGTTTGATCCTCAGAAGTCACGTACGAAGGCCTGGTAGGGTGGTTACATGGTTGTAATCTCAGCATTGTAGAGTAGGGCACAGGAGGACCCTGAAGCTCACTGACCATTGAGTCAATGAGAGACCCTAATCTCCACGTGCATGCACACACATTTTGTACCCTTACACATGTGCACACATATACTTGCATGCATATTGAAAAAGAGAACTTTAAAAGAGCATAAATTCTTTGCATAAAGTCTTTGGTAAAATGGAGAAGCACCAACGTTCTGTATTCTTAGAGGTGGTGCTGTATACAAGTATGTCAGATAACAATCTTTTTCAGAAGAAACCTTAATAAATATAATTTTTATTCTAAGTCATATTTTTAAAGTTTCAGGGTTATCATTTAGTCCGTATTTCTTTCTTTAATGATTTATTTTATGTGAGTGTGTGTGCATATGGGTATCCATGGAGACCAGAAGTGGATGTTGGATTTTTCGAACTGGAGTTAGAGGTGATTGTGAGCACCAACATGACACCCTCTGCAGGAGCAGCAAGTGCTCCTAACTGTGAGCTGTCTCTCCAGCCCTTTAGCGTGCATTCCTATTCTCAGTGGCCACTGTGTGCTCATGAAGTTCTTTCCGGTTATTTTAGGAGTCTGCCTGTATGTGTTTAAAAGTCTTTTTTGGTTTTTGTTTTTGTTTAAGACAAGGTTTCTCTGTGTTAACAGCCCTCTCTGTCCTGGAACTAGCTCTTGTAGATCAGGTTAGGCTTGACTCGTAGAGATCTGCCTGACTTTGCCTCCCAAGTGCTAGACTAAAGGCGTGTGCCACCACCGCCTAGCATGTTCAAAACTATTTTTTGGTAAATCAATTTAGTGAATTGTCTTTTGAAACCATCCCAAGAGTTATGGACTTGGTCCGCTTACTTCCCCTGCTCTGGTGTATATAGTTCTACCTTTCTGTGGTAGAGTGCACTATAAGAGCATGGGTATTCTCCTTGTCTATTAGAGTGTAGTGTGTAGTGTTTAGGGGCTATAGAAGCCTGCACCTACTTACTCAGCTGCTGTCATAGGGGAGTGGTGAGGGCAGACTGCAGCACTGACGGAGGGAGTGGTGAGTTTGTCAGCTTAGCTAGAGGTTGCAAATCTATTGTTTTTTTTTGCAAATCATGTTTTTTAGGGTCTGGTGAAACTGTTTTTTTTTTTTTGTGTGTGTGTGTGTGTGTGTATGTTGACTAACTAGACCCTCCTTTGGGGAAATGTGTATGTGATCCCAATTTTCAGTAACATTAAAATTGTTCTTTAATAATCTGTGCCAGCAACTGTCACACTTCTTTGTCATACTTGGCACTAAAAGTTACTTGGGATGCTCTACCTTTACAACCAAAAAGTCACATGGCTGTGGTCATCCCTGTTCTAAAGATGAGGATCCACAGCCTGGAAGTTGATAAAGCTACCCTGCATAGCCAATCTTAATTGCATCATGACTTTCTGACTCTAGAGTCTTGCTCCTAGCCAGAATCATGGTCTACTTCTAGAAAGTAGGAGATTTGGACAATGTATTCCAGCTGTGAAGATCAGAGGGTTCCAAATGGTCATGGTCATTAACATTTCTCTTGGGTTTAAAGTCTGGATTGGTGTTTGAAAGCAATGCTAATTAATGCTTATTCATAAAGACTCATTTAGTGACATCTTTTTCTTTCATGGTATCTTAGCAGTACACATATTTACAATGTTTTCTGTTCATTTAAAGAGTTTGCCTATTATCTGAAAACTTATTTTTAATTAAGAATCAACAATTTCTGATTCTGGACTTATTCATTAGACACACATGTATATTTTTAAGACATCATGGGGGTAAGTTTATAAACCAGTATTCAGGAGATCCCACAGTCTTCCTTGTAGTCTCCCATTTCGGAGCCTATTTCTGGGGGTAAGGTTCTGAGACCCCTTCCAGGTGTAAAAGCCATAGCTGTCTTCATCACTCTCACACACTGTTCTTCCAGACGTCTCTGATTGTTGTGTTGTTCTTGTTGCTTGGGAAGTGAGTGGAGTTCACACTTCCACCTCACATCCCCATGCTTCCTCTTACTGTGTTGCACTTCTGTTTCCCATTTACAAGGGGAGAAGCTAAGTAAGGGGCTCATAGTCTGAAGAATACCCTTGTGTGAAGTGAGAACTTGAAGTTGGCATATGTCTTATGGTCCCCTACTTTTGAAAAGCATTACTCATGGTACAGAAGTATGCCAGGGATTTTCAGAACAAAACTCTAATTGTGACAACTTCTTTTATTGTAGTGGGCGCGCCTGGCAGAAATGAAAACTGCTGAAGCACGGCAGGTAGCTTGTGATGAACTGTTCACAAATGAAGATGAGGAGTACAGCCTCTATGAAGCTGTGAAATTCCTAATGCTAAACAGAGCCATCGAACTCTATGATGAAAAAGAGAAAGGAAGGGAAGTCCCGTTTTTTTCTGTGCTCTTATTTGCTCGAGACACATCAAGTGACCCTGGACAGCTACTGAGGAACCACCTAAACCAGGTGGGACACACTGGTGGCCTTGAACAGGTGAGTTGTGCCTTTGAGAATATTTTATCTCTATGTTAGCCACCAAATGGGATCTCACAGCTTGTAGGTCAGTTCAGGAACAGCTTTCCTAGGTGCTTCTGGTCCAGCATCTTGTGAGCTTTAAGGCTTCAGTCTTGTTTGGGGCTGGAGGATTTACTTGCATGTCTTACACGCATGACTTTTGGCAGGAAACCTCAGGTCTTCATTGGTAGCCAGGAGTATTCCTCACCGTACAGGCCCTTCTCTGTAGGGCTACTCTTGGTGTGGAGGAAGATACACAGTCTCACTTATCTCACATTCTGTTTATTAGAAGCTAGTCACTAAATACATTCCTTACTCAAGGGGAGGGAAAGGAGGTTAGCCCCGACCCTTACACAGTCCTAGGATTGCTTCTGCAAAGTGATGTAGTTCTCTTGACTCTGGCAGGCTAAAATACTTTATAAAGCACCAGGTAGAGCCATCTGAGGTGCTTGTTTAGTCTTGGCTGCTGCACCAGGAAAGCCTAGCCTCTCAGCTCTGGTCTTTGGTAGAAGCTAAATTTAGAGCATTGTGCAGCTTCTCTAAGCCAAAAGTCAAGTCACCTTACTGTGTTTTGCTTTTTATGTCATTTCTCTAAAAAATATTAATACTGTGTATGCGTGTGTGTGTGTGTGCAATTAGCTAACCACTAAAGTAACACTAAGGCTCTGAATTAAACCTGCTATCTTTCTTGGACTCCTGTGCCTAATTTTTCCTGAAAAGACCAAAGTATCAGGACTGATGCTTCCAGGAATAAAGAGTCAAGTTGAGTTTCTCTGAGTCTTTCTGGCAGGTAGACATCTATGAAACCTATTCTGTTGTTTTTGCTTAAGGAGTAAGAAAGAGTAAAAGACTGGTGGTTATTGCTAGGCCAGCAATATTTTGATTACTTAAAATAGCTGTTTGTGCTCAGAATGCCCATGAACTATAGCAAAGACCGTGTGGTAAACACTCCAGTAGGACTTGGTCTACATGCTAGGCTGAAGTTAGTCCTTTCAAAGACTCAGCAAGCTCTGCTACAATGCTGCCTCCTCTTTAAAAATTGCCCCTTTTGAGCTATAACTTAAGCACCATTAATTCTTCCTTTTATAGCATTCTAACCAGCAGTAGAGTCTAATCTTGGGCCATGTTGGAGCTCCATAAAGAAACCCAGAACCCATTCAGGCTTTTTCTCCAACCTTAGGTAGTCATAATCTTCTTTCTGGCTATAGAGCTGCCTATTCTGGACATTCTTAGCAGTAGAGTCATACACTACTATATTTTGTGACTGGGTTTTTCATTTAGCATGTCTTAAGATGCATCATGTTTTAGAATGCATTGGTACTTTATTCCTTTTAATAACTAGATAATAGGACATTGTAGGGCAATATATTTTACTCATTCATCAGCTTGATGAGTATTTGGGTAGTTTCTTCTAATTGCTGTGAATATTTATTGACTGTATGTGTGTGTACACGTGTTTCTCTTGGGTATATGTCCAAGAGCAGAATTGTTGTGAGCAGATGGTACTGTTGTGACATTTTAAGGAATGTCGCTTAGTGCCAGGACACTTGCATGCTATGCATGGGGCCCAGAACACCTGCATACCATGCATGAGGCCCAGAACACCTATATACCATGCATGAGGCCCAGAACACTTGCATAACATGCATGGGGCCCTGACTCTGATCCCTAGCATTGCTAAAGAAGAAAAAGAGAAGCACCTGCCCCGTTTTACATCCCAGCAGCAGTTTGTGTTCCATTTTTCTATGTCTTATGTTTTCACTGCCTTTCAAAAATTGAGATGAAGTTCACAGAATATAAATTAACCATTTAATGTCTAATTGACAGTACATTTTCAGTCCCCATATGTTTTTAATCACTCCCAAAGAAAACACTATTCATGGAGCAATCATCTGTCTTTTTGATTATATTTAAGTTTTCATGGGTATAAAGTACTATCTCATTATGGCTTTGGTTTGCTTTTCTCTAAGGGCTTATGATTTAATGTGGTTATTGGCCATTCATGTATCTTCTTTGGAGAAATGTGTTCCAAGTCTTTCATTCAGTTTTAAATTGTTTTATTAATCATTGATTTGGGAGCATTCTTAATATATTCCAAGTATAAGTTCCTTATCAGATAATGCACTCCATTCTTTATGGCCCCTCCATTGACTAGGTTCAGAGGGGGGGAGGAAGGTTTCAGCAAAGCCACTGCCGCTCATTGTCTGGGATAACGGGTACAGCTTGGTGTTAGGCCCCATCTGTGGCTCCCCTCAGAACACTCACTTGCTTTTCCTTCCCAGGTTGAAATGTTCCTTCTTGCATATGCTGTTCGCCACACCATCCAGGTGTACCGGCTGTCCAAGTATAACACTGAGGAGTTCATCACAGTCTATCCCACTGATCCCCCCAAGGACTGGCCAGTGGTGACCCTTATAGCTGAGGATGATCGGCACTATAACATCCCTGTCAGAGTGTGTGAGGAGACAAGTCTGTGAGAGACACCCATGTGGACAGCCGTGAGAGGCAGCACAGGTGTACACGCAGCGCCTTCTCTGGGGCATCAGGGCTGCAGCTCTCCAGGGACAATCTGGGAGAACCCTTGGGCCCCTGGAACCAAGGGGAACTGTGATGCTCTGAAGACTGTTGATAATGAGAAGTAGCCAAGTCATTGTTTTATCTGTTACACAGTGTGTTTCACTGGGGGCTTCAGCATGTGCCTTTGGGAGGTACAAACAATTTCTCAGTAAGGCAGATGTTTTTGTGTCAGAGGAAATTGTTTGGAAAGAAACATGTCCAATGAAAGTTCTGATGGTAAACTGGTGTTACTTTTTAAGACAGTAGTTTTGTTTTTGATTTTTATTCTTTTGGAGTTGGTGGTGATGGGTCCCATTAGTGGTCTTCCTATGAGATATGCTTAAGTGGTAATATCCTGGAGTGGATAGTTACAGTATCTTTTGATAGCTTCACCTGCTTTTGGAGGGATGACCAATGAATTTATATTTCTTATCCCAATTAATACTATTTTAAGTAGATTGTCTCTTAGAGGATTAAGAATTGGGTCCCAGAGTAGATTTTTTTGAAGCCTGGAAAAGATACAGGAGAGCACAGGGAGGAGTCTAGACACTGATTTCTGAGGCTTGGTGCCCTGGCATTGAGAGATCCTGTTGGCATATGTGCTCTAGTGTTGGGGTTGTGAATTACGATAAGTTCCAGTGGTCACGATTCTACCCTCAGAACCGAGTTTATATCCACCTGTTTACAGAGGTGGAAATGAAAACTGTCTCTGAAGCTGTCATGGGACTGTGCTGGCAGCTGGCTCTCCTTTGCCTCTTTCATGCTCTTGAAGATCTCACGAACTGCCAAACCCATATATGACAGGATGAGAGACAGCCAACTATCCAGGATGTCTGATAGTCAAATAAAGCAGAAGCATGTGGTAAGCAATGCAAAAGTGCATAGCTGCTTGGGCAGCTAGAAGGAGGCAACCATGCTAGCTATGGTAGGTCTGTGTGCATGGCATAAGCCATGGCCCTGACTTGGAGACCTGCTAAGCATGGGTTACCTTGGGGCCTTTGTTTCCCTTGAGGGCCATAGCCCGTGGTCTTTGTTCATGGGGACCAGACACACCCCTCTTTAGGATTCCATCTGTAGCCCCCAGTCGGTTCAACATTTGTTGGTGCTGTTTATCTTGATGAGTTGAATTTATTTTTTCATAGTTAAAACCTTCAATTCATACAGATAATGAGCACCTTGTTTTGGGAGGCAGGATAACCCTTTAAAATATAAATCGTCATTTCACTAAAAATTAAGTCTTAAAAATATTGTCTTAGGTAGGAAAACTCAGGATATACAAACCATTCAGTAGTGTTTCTTCTGTTCCCTCATGAGTAAAATCACAACCTTTGGTTAACTGTTCAGTGCTGTGCTGTGTGTAACTATGTTAGAGAGTCTGTTTTCTCTGAAATGCTGTGGTACCCTTGAGAGAGGAGGTACCTAGCATCCCAGTTAAAGTAATAACGGCTTACTGTTGACTTTGACACTTTATTTTGTTTGTAATTAAATAGTAGGAAATGCCTTCCATTCGTGTTTGAAGAGTTTTGAAACCAGAACTTGAAATGCTTAGATAATTCCTAGCAGGAGTCATTTGTGCTGTTTGGGGACCTCGGAGCTGTCCATTGGGTTTAGTCACTATTGAATTTTAGCAGTGCTCTTGGTAATACTCATGCTTACCTGCATTTTAAAGACAAGCTAATCTTACTGAGCTTGAACTGGACTTCTGGGAAACCTCTTTATATTTGATACTTCTTGTTTGTGATATTGTTAGATACAGTTTCCCTATATTATGTCCCATGAAGTTAATGTTGCCTTTTCAAATGTTTTCTGATTTTCTTGCTCACCTGTGTTGGTTGTGGATGTGCAACACCTGTTGGTTGAGTCATACATGTGGTCATGGTGGCAGCATTAGTGCCTCTAGTGAGTTGGATCTGAGATAGTTGCATTTCCTCCTGTATGCATAAGGAAATATTCTAATTGCATAGAGGAGGAGTCATCCTGTTTTCCTGTCTAGCTGCCAACACTTTGATTACACTACAGAATATTCAGTCGTGTCTGATTAGCTTTTTCTTGAAGAAAAATGACATTGCATGTCCTTTTGTGTATTTTTTTCCTTCCAGTTTTAGGATTTACTAAGGAAAATCTCATACCATATGAATTGATAAAACTTCTGTTGGAAGAACATCCATGGGTTTTTTGTTTTGTTAATTTAGTTGATTTTGACTTTTTGAGACAGTCATTCTCAGGTTTTCAACTCCTGAGAGCTATGATTGCAGGGATTGCCACCATAGTGGTACATTTGTGAAGTCTTATGTGTTGAAGCTTTTTTCTTTTGGTTTCCTACGTCGCTCTGTGCTATTCTTCCCGTCCCCTCCTTTTCACCCACATGTGCTCTTTACCTAAGAAACAGTGGTCTTGTTTTTGTGAAGGTCTTCTAGATGTTTTTGAGGTGATGTATCACCCACGATGAACCTCTGATGGTGACTGCATGAGCAGGGCTGCCATACTCTTCCCGCCATGTCTTCTTTTGATATAAAAATTTAGTTTGATCAGTTTATCTTTTTTCTTAGCATTACTTTGCCAGGTGTTCCCTGCTGAAAGCCGGAGCATATTTTTAGAAGCGTAAACCATTGAGGACTCTTGCTTGTAGGTGTACATAAAGCAGATAGCTTTGCGTTAAGCTCTGATGTTCCTTAAGAAAGCAATAACCGCACTAGAAATAGAAAGCCTTCAGTTGTGCTTTTCATCTGAGAGAAACGCCAGAGCCCAGTTTGGCAAAGGTGGAGCACGATGTCAATTTATAGTTTTAGGAAGGTCTGAGGAACTGAGAGGTGAGCTCAAGGATGAACTGGCTTCAGAATGCTCTTTAAAACCATGCGGGTCTTAGTTTCTTTTCCTGTTGCTCTAATAAAAAGCTCTGACAAAGGCAACCTAAGGGGAGAAGGTTTTATTTTAGCTCACTGTTCAAAGGTCCATCATGGCAGGGAAGTCAGGTGGCAGGACCTTGAAATAGCTAGTCACATGACATCCACAGGCAGGAACACAAAGCAGTGAATGCATGCTGCTGCTGAGGTTCCTTTCTGCATTTGTGCAGTCCACGGTGCCAGCCAGGGCATGGTGTCACCAAGGTGAATGGATGCTCTCACCTCAGTGAAGGCAGTCGTGGTCATCTGCAGGCATGCCCAAGAGGTTCATCACCCATGGAAGTCTAGATTCTGTTAAGTTGGCAATTAACACTAACTGCCACACTGTATAAAAACAAAAGCAGTAAATGCCCAGCAGACTATGCTTAAATTATAAGAGAATAAAACTCTGAATGAATTTGAAGAGTTAATGAATAAATATATTCTATTGACTCCTGCTCCCCAAATTTAAGTCCTTTCTTTTAAGATAAGTGTAATATCTAACACTTAACTATTTTAGGAACCTTGAATTTCATCAGAGGATAGGGGATCTGGTACTTAGCCATGCAGCCCTTGAAGTTGTGAGTGAAGACATTCATGCCATGGATAGCACCAGGGTCAACTGCTTCTGTACCCTTGGCTGCTTTCCCCAGGTCAGTAACACATACGTCAGTACAAGAAAAGGACACGGAGCACAGCACATAGATAGCCTTGGTCATCATTCTCCAGTAACCATGGGTGCTTCAGTCTTAATTTTAAATAATTTGTGATTAATTTTAGTTTTCATTTATCTATTGAGAATTGCCTTGATCTACAACAACATAAATGGTGCTAAAAATATGGTAGTCCTTAGGAGAACGTAGCAGCCACTGTAGTGCTGTGACTTCAGAGTAGCCCAGATGAGCGTGAGTAATGAATGCCCTTTCATTTCCATTCTGTCTGTGAAAGAACTCTGGGTTTGTTACCTGCATTGTACCAGCTCAAGGAGGTTGGCAGCCCAGTTGGAGATTCTGCCTGTGGGGAGGGGAGGGCATGGTTTTCCCTGGGGATCATCACGAGACGTACTTATGAAACTTGCTGGGCTCTTGTCTCCTTGATTAGCAAAGTCTGCTCTTTGCACTCTGGCATGGCAATGCTGGTCAGTCGTCCACTGCCCTAAAAGCTATACTCCTAAGCTGTGGGCATTTTGGACTGTGAACTGATGTAAGGTGCCTGGCCCATGGGGTGGAAGTTTCCTGTCATTTGTAGTGTCTCTTGTCTTCACTGTTCAAGATTGAGCTTCCTCTCGGTCTTTGCTTTTGATCCCTTTAATACACTTAGATGCCAAGGACTGTGAAAACAACTCAAAATAAACTTAGAAAACTCTGAAGCCTGTTCTGGTGCTGTGGTTAAGTATCTGCTTTTAAGGACCGTGGCAGACTGGGACCTGTGCTGAAGTCAGCTCTGACATCTCACTGCCTTTGTGGGCAGAGGTATTAAGATTTGGTGTGCGGGGAGCTGGAAAGATGGCTCAGCGGTAAGAGTACCGGCTGCACCTCCAGAGTACTCTGGTTTAATTCTCAGCATCCACAGAGCAGCTCACAATGGTCTGTAACTCCAGTTCCAGGGGGCCTGACACCATGGCAAAACACCAAAGCACATCAATTAAAGTGTTTGGTGTGTGTTACTGGGCAGTGCTGAAGGTAGAAAATATTCCGTGATCAGCACAGTGTCTGAAGGTATGCAGTTTGGCTGTGGATCTGGGTCGAACAGCAGTTCCACTGCCTATTCTAAGTAAGATGAGCATGACTTGGGTAAGTTACTGATCCTCCCTAAATCTTTATCTTGACCGCACACAACCTGTCTGAGGTGGTGGTGGAGAAAATACCCTCAGCCTGCAAAACAGGTCTCCAACAATAAATAGTCCTTGTCAACGTGTTTGCTGGGCAAAGGCTACTGCGCACAGAGCTCCTTTCATCTGTGTTGACCATTTTAGTTGCTGAAAATACACCTATAAGTGGGATAGCAAGAGCTCGTGTGGGACTGTCACAGAAACAGGTAATGGAAACCAGGGAACAGAGCTCTCGCTTAGTCGGGGCTCTAATAGGTTTTGTAGTCCTCAGAAAGCATCTCTTAGCAGTGCTGTGTTACTAACAGAAAACAAAACAAAAAGAATGACAGAAACCCTTTCTGTCTTGAATAAGTCAGTGCTACAACTCATTTGTTGACAGTTGGGGCTCTCTAAAGTTGAATCTGAGGAAGGAGGCAAGAGGCAGAGCTAAGATCTTAGGACTAATACTGCCCTAAGCCAGCCTCACCC
>LOEQ01002033.1:235970-246406 GCA_001685075.1 Bramus lutescens | reverse complement strand
GTTGTTGTTTTTCTGTCTTCCCTCTCATAGTGCTGAGGGCTGAACCCAGGGTCTCAACATGCTAGGCAAGTATTCTACCACTAAGCTTCATTCACAACTCCATTGTCTTCTTGGTCTAATTGTATTCTGCCTTCCCCAGGGGTAACAGTGAACTATAAATGAGGCTCATTTTCTTCTCTAGGGCAAAGATAGCCTTGTCTTGTAATGTCTTTTTCTTTCTTAGTTCATCTTCAGTTTTTAGCAAGTAAGCTCACTCTATTTTTGTTTTTCCATTTAACTCTGAAAACTATCCCACTATAAAACTGGCTTTCTGGTGCGCGTTCTATGCACTGTAATTCATGCACAGATTTGAGGAACCCCAATAATCAAGAGGACAGGTCGGCTGTTTCCCACAAATTCCACCCACTGCCCCATTGGTTCTACTTCCTTTAACTGTATTTGGATCTCAGAAAAAGCTGTGCTGTCTGATGCGTTCATAGGATATTCGGCTGGCTCGTGGCTTTGCCTCTCTCCAGCACAGAGTGAAGTACTTACACTGTCGCTGGGGACATGATTCCCCTGGGCAGGAGGATGAGCAGGAAGTGCTCATCCTCTGCTCCTTACCTGGCACTGGGAAGAAGGAGAAGATGCGCAGAGGAATGACGCAGAGCTCTGCAAAGGCGAAGTCTACCCCAATGATGTCTATCAGAATCTTCTCGGAGACGTTGGGGGTCCAGAACATTATGAAACAGAGCTGGGGGGTGGGACAGGACAACACAGAGCAAGGTCGTGAGGAAAAGGCATAGACAGCGAAATGAAAAGGTCAGGTGCGACATGGTCCCCAAGTGTTCAGGAAGGTGGTGAACATCCTCAGTGGGCATCTAGTTGGCACCCTAGGCTTACTGTGACACATTCCTGCCTTGTTCTCACCTGCCAGCAGGGGGCACTGCTCCATTTGCTGCACTCACCCCATAGAGATGGCCAGTGTGGCATATCCACTACAGGTGACACCTGAATGGGTGACTGGACGAGAAAAGGAGACCACCTGGCTTGCACTGAGGCTCAGCCAGGATCTTTCATGGCCTTTGGATGGTATCTGTCATACTGACATGTAAAGTCAGCTGTAGCCTGCCCTTTGTTAATGTTATGAGGGTAAGGGATGTAGCAACAGCCACAAAATCTGCAACTTTGGGGAAAGCAGATGGGTAAGTATGAAAGTTCAGCAGACTCCAGAAAATGGAAGCGTAATCTGACAGAAATGCAGGACTCACTTCCCACTTCCCTTCCACTCAGATTAGGAGGTGGGGGAAGCATGGCCCATGGGAGGCTGGCTAACATCAACTGTAAGCGGTTCACACACTGCCCTTCTGGATGGCCTGGGACTGTTTCTCTTAAGAGCAGATTTGTCTCTGGGTAAGGAGAAATGGTACCTAGCATGGCTGAAGACACAGTTCTGGGGACTCCAGGTAGGGGACATATTGGATGGCCCTGCCTTTCCCTCAGCTCACAGAAGTTGAGTCCAATAGGCAGGAGATCAGAGCAGTTTCAAGAAAGATGTGGAGTTCTGGAGGTTTCAGGTTCCCAAATAAGCAGTCTCACCAAGGAGACTCAAAGGTAACATCTACCCCTGTGCTCACATCCACAGCTTCCAAGCAGCTGTCAGGACCCTAGTTATAAACATGCACACACAACCAGTGGTCCAGACTTTGGCGATAGCCTCAAGGTCAAAAGAAAAGGAAAATTAAGGTAATGCAGAAAGAAGGGGGAAAAAAACAACGAAACCTTTCTGTCACACTGGTATTACAGAGAGCTGGCTGAAGAGACTATCCATGGATGAAGAACAGAATGGGATGGCTCTAGAAAACACATTCAGGCACCAAGAAAGAGCCAAGGATTAGGGTGAGCACAGAAATGAAACGGGTATTGGCTGAACATGGAGTCAGAAATCAGCCACAAGACAGCTGAAAAAGAAAGACTTGGATTTTTTTTAACGTAAAATAAAACAAGTCTAATATTCTGATACCTAGAGATCCAGAAAGAGGGGAGAGTGGTCCTTTCAGAGCTGAGTGAGGAATTTCAAGATTAGACAGAACCCACTGGGAGGCAGAGTGGATAGGAAGAGACTGGGCAGGGCACATCAGCAAGGGTGCTGGGGACAGAGCAGAGCTAGGAGACCTGCAGGGTCAGGTTTCAGGGGAAGGTGGCTTCTCTCCTCGAACTCTCAACCAAACTAACAGTGAGGTTTAAGAGAAAGACCACTTCACTGCTCAAGACCTCAACAGTCACCTTTTGGATTAGCCACTTGTCTTAGCTCTGGCAAAATACCTGGCAAGAACAATTTAAGGGCGGGCTTATTTTAGTGCCCTTTGAAGATCTAGACCATCACTGTGGGGAAGGCATGGGGGCAGGAGTGTGTGCTCACCGCATCCAGTCAGGCAGCAGAGAGAAAAATGTTCATGTTCATACTGCTCAGCTTGCTGTTCCAGGGACTCCTCAACCCACGGAATTGCACTACACACAATTAGGGTTGGCTTTGTCACCTCAACTAGTAATGGAGAAAATCCCTTCCGGGCATACGTGGAGGTCTGTCTACAGGGATTTTAGGTCCTGCCAAGTCGATGATACCACACCTTTCATACACTCGTAGAATGTTCTTAGGGCATGATCTGCCAAATGAGGGGAGTCAGGGAAAGAGGAAAACAGGCAAGACCACCGGGGAAATGGTCAGGTGAACCCTTGAGAAAGGGGCACAGGCTGTACCGGGTGCATGGTCTGCAAGTTGTACTCGCCAGTGAGATGACAGGAGATTTACACAGAATGTGTAACCAAACAAAGGTTAAGAACACAGCTAATACAGGTGATAGGACAATGCTAACTGTTTAAGAAAAGCATGAAAAAGACAATGACTGTTCAAGAACTAGGACTTGGCTATTATAACTTCCCATTGTATCATAGCTCACCACAATTACAATCCCAAAGGATACATGGGGTGGGAATGGGGGACATGCCCTTAGGAGCAGGCGAGGGGGCAGGGGGCTGAGACATGGTGCTGGGAACAATCCTAATGTAAGCAACTTGAAATTTTGTGCCCATTTGATTTTAAAAAGTAATGATGTAACATTAGAGGGTAATGCTCACAACATGCCATTTCCACCGAACACTCCCTTTTCCGAAAATACGACCAAGTCTTGTCTGAAATAAAACTGAGTACATGAGAAAATGAGCGCAATCACGTGAAAACAGAATTCCGAAATCTTTGACCATGATGTCATCATTTACACTTGGGTAATTTCAGGTTCATGGAGTTAGGCTGGCCATAGTGAGATATTAAGTGTAAATTAACTGTAACTGTCTGACTTTATACATGTGATGGCATGTCCCTGTGGCTCATTGGCAGCTGGGAGAACATCTGGCTGGGTTGCAGCAGCGGCTGTGCTAACTAACCCTCAGTCACAGTACCTGCTGTGCAAGGACTCGCATGCATTTGGACTTAGATCTAACAACTTAGAGCTTGGGGACCTCATTACCTGAGTACCATGGACAAGAGGCTTGCCACCTTTCCCCACTGCTGGCCTCCAATAGTGTGACATCACTCACACCCACAGCCCAGGCACGCAGGCAGCAGTTTCAAATAACTCATGGATGGCACCGAGTATGGTGCTGGAGACAATTTATCTCCCAGTCTATATCACATCTCACAAACTGACGAAAGATCCCTCTTCCAGGGCTGCTTTATGATCGGCCTTAAATATTTCCCACAGCAGTGAGGCTATAAACCAGCCCTCAAGTCTGCCCCAGATCTGTGCATTGGATCTTTCCTAAATGAGCCTTCTGTCTCCTTAGTGGGGAGAAGGTGAACCAGAGGCCATATTCTGCTCAAGGCTCAAGCTTCCCAGAGAATCATTAGTTTTTCTAGCTCTGTGCTGCGGCAAGGAATGAACACAAGACGATGCCTCAAACACGGGTTGCCAAGCTCAGTGGGCTTTGCAAAATCACTGTAAAGTGGCTCTTAAGTCACAACACACCAAGGCAAAGGAGGGTGTTATTGCACATCAGTGCCTGGGAGCATGCTTATGCCGCAAGCGAGGGAGGAAAACCCTCTGGCCTTCCCACACGGATGATGCTACTTGAAGCCTTTCCTATCCTGTAGGAAGTGATCTGCTCTCCAGAGGAGGGCAGATAGGAAGCGTGCCCCCCAGAGTTGTCAGCCACATACATACATGCAGGGTCTACTTCTTTGTCTCTTAGGAACATTGAAATCAAAAGCTATTGCTCCACCTTGCAGAAGGCTGTCAAAGGGCAGGGGCCTGACATTTGGGGAAGCCTCTTTCTCCCTCTCCGTGAAGGTTCAGAAGGCGGGGTCTTCATGCTTCCAGTAAGAATACAGTGTGTTGCCTTTCAAATAGGCTTCCACAAGAGAATATTTGCTGTGCTCTCTAGAAAACGGCATGCAAGCAACTCAGAAACAGAAGGACACGTACGTGCAGGTCATGTCCTAGCCTGATAATTGGAGCCGGTGTTTCAGAGAACATGACTTGGGAGCTCACTCTGCAAGAGGTGTTTTAGGAAGTGTTATCCTACTGAATTCACCTTTCCCCTAGTGTAGTGTTAATTCTGAACATGCCCCCCAGTTGACCATGACATGCTGTGTTCTTCAAATATTTGCAGAGGCCAGTGACATTGACTTTTCCAAACCAGAGTGGAAACCTAACAACCTACTGACAATGGCATGGTTTGTGCCCCAGGGGAGCTACAGGGTTAGATTTTCTGCCGCAGAGTTTGCTGTCAATGTCGCCTCATTAGGAAGGAGCCTTCCAAATAGAATAGCCCAACTGGTGCCCAGATCTTGGGTTCTCTGTTTACCGTTCTACCAAAGGACCCAGAGCTCCGTAGGGAAATGACCCAATCTAGAACTAGAGCTGGGAGCATGTAAGACTATCGCCATCAGGAAGATCTGTAGTGCCAGGAAGCAACGAAGTGCCCAGAAAGCAAGACAACAGGTCATGTCAAGTGAGCATCAGAGCCACTGGAGTTCCCAACAGCCAAGACAGGAATATGAGCAACACAATAAAACAGCCTTGATAATAACCCAAGCATAAAACCAGCATCCAAAAGCCCAAAAGATAGAAATGAAAAGAGAGGAGACACAATACACCTTCCAGGCCATTCGTGTGGGCTGACAAAGGACAAATGTCACTGCAGACAGGGAGAGAGCTGCCAAACATCATACTAGATCACCTGATCAAAGTCAAGGTCAAATATGGTTAATAGGATTTGAGAAGCCAGCTGTTCCCCACTGGCATTTCAATTCAGAACACACAAAGCCACTGTGGGGGAAGGGAAAGGTGTGTCCATAGTTGGGTGTCCTGAGGCCTTTGCTCTACAGATAGCATCACACACTGATCTGGTTTTTGAGTTTCCTTAAGTTGATGGTTCCACAGGTGAGGAATTCACGAAGTTTTCTCCATGGCCTAATAACTAGAACTAGCAGCCAAGGAGAAATTCTGATCTCCTGCAATTAGGAAAAAAGAACGCACACAGCTGTCCTGAATTAAAATAGCTGGTCCAGGGCATCATTGTTATTTAGAACATTTACTAGATAGAACAGATGTGTGATTGGGTTGAAATCCCCCACTTTGGGGGGGGCATTGCTTAAAGATACAGAGCAGGAGTTCGGTTCAGGTGTTAGCAATAACTGGTACTGAATCCTGGCCGCCTGGGGTGAATTCCAGCCATTGTTTCTTAGTATTCTGTTTCCAGGCAAGAATGCTCCAGCATCTTTATCTTCTGGATGGGATGGTACCCACCCCTTCCAGGGTGAGCACCAATGTCCTTAGAGGACCTGTGTGCTGAGTTGGGACTGGTCCACACTGACATATAGGTTTAACCCCAGAAGGAAATCAATGCCAGCTTCCTTCAATGAGAAAGTTTGGCTGTGGACACTGCACTTCTGTGGGGCTTGGTTGGCTTGATTCATCACTGTCTGCTTCTACCGTCCAAGTCACTTCCTGGGGTTCAAAAACATCATCTAGATATGATGAGATCAGGACTGATTTCATTTCCCTGTTTGTATTTGCCCACAGTTTCCACAAGGAATAATGAAAATAAAAGGTAGTAGAATATGGCGAGGCAGTTAAGGGAAAAAAGACACCCCCCCGCCCCCAAAGTGACCAGTTTCTTTCTTAGCCTCCTCTCTGGAGCCCAGAGATGCCAGGAAAGGAATATCTAAGCCAAAAATGTCTCTGGTTCTGTCATGGACAGAGGCTTGAGAAGGCAGTAAGGGGTCTGTTGTTTCCTTAGCACTCCCAGGAAAGCACACTAAGGCTGCAACTAGGCACTAGGAACAGGACTGACCAGCTCCTCCCTCCCCTCTGTCAGTGAAGCCTTATTAGGCCACAGCAGTGTGGCTAAGGGCCTTCCCCTCCCCGGGGTCCTCCTGCACTGTGCTGCTGCTGCCGCCGCCGCCTTTTCCTCCCTTAAGTCCCTTAAAGTAGATGAATTCTTCCTCAGATCACCCCCACCCCATGGCCTGGGAATTTCATTAAATTCACAGGACAAGAAGCCAGGGTGGCTTCGGTGGCCACTGAGCTTCCAGGATCCTCACCCCTCAAACTGTACACAACAAAAGCTAAGAGACACACTCTCAAGTTCAGAGACATGTTGGTATTCCCCCACCCACCCAATCAGAAACAGTTTTAAATCAAACAGACCCTGTTTCTATCTTTGCAGGAAAATGGGTCTTCACGTATATTTTGTCCAGGGACATGAGAGGTCATGTTTGGGAGGGGCGAGAGACTCAAAAGGAAGCTGAGGGCTCAGCTTCAACAGCCAGTGTCTTGGGTGCACATCTCAGTTCTGAAGGAGAAAGCCATGCTGTCTTGCCAGGGTAGAAGTGCCTAGTAACTGTAGCGTGCGAAAGTAACCAGAATGACTGACTTGTGGCAATCAGCACTGCCGAATGACAAGGAGCAAGGCTAGTGACAGCCACATCCTACAGAACTGCTAAGCCACCCACTAAAGGTGACTTCATGAAAAAACCACAAGAGATAGCACTTAAAAAAAGACAGTGGAAGAAGGCGGCTTTGGTACAGGCTCTCCACTGGGGAAGAGAGGACATAAGTGGGAAAACCGTCGGAGGAAGGATGACCGACAACAGGCACAGTGTGGAGAGGTAGGGACAGTGTACGGTGTGGAGAGGTAGGACTTCTTATGTAAGGTCAGGCTGGCAAAGGCCGCCCTGCTGAATACAGTAGCTGGTTAGTATATAGTTAGTATACAGTATCACGGAAACACCTTGGTTTTCTATGCTGGAGAACTAGGAAAAGCATATGGTACGATGCTGACGTTGTACCTGACAGTATCCATCTGGCCTGCTGGCAATTACAGCTATCACATATCTATCATGAATAATCTGTAAAGAGGTTGATGCTACCATTTCCTTTTAACGTGTATTCTGGTAAAAAAAATAAGCATCTTCAGATATAGTTTTTCAAGTACCATTTGTCTTTTAGTAAGATGAAAAAATCATCCCTCTGACTGAGGTTTGATGAATTGGTCAAAACCACATTTTTCCTGAGATCTAAGACAACCCCAAATGCTTGGTTAAGTCACAAAATCCTACTCGGAAGAAAGATAACATTTCAAACAGCAGGGGGTGCCATGCATCAACCACAGAGGATGCCATGTGCCTGCTGGCTCCACAGGCTGCGTCTATAAGAATATTTGAGTCCAGTTCTTACCAGATCTGAAGGATGTCTAGAAAGCTCCACACCCTAGCTTCCATGGAGCTTTTCCTTGCCGACTTAAATAAACTCAGAATTTGAGCTGAGGGAGAGGGGCATAGTGCATGCTGATTCAGTTCAGCCAGAATACGGATGAGGGTGTGTGGTCCAACCACAGGAATGTACCTCACTGTGGCATCAGAGTGGATAGGGTGCTAATTTAGATTCTGTGTAGTTTATTACAACTAGGATGTTGTCTTAGGGGCTGGGGAGATGGGTCAGTGGACAGAGCTCCTGCTGTCCAAGCCTGGGACCAGAGTTATATAACACGCCCCCACCTGCAGAGTTGGGGATGCTTGCTGGCTACCTGGAATCTCAGCACTTGGGAGGCAAAGGCAGGTGGATCTCTGTGAGTTTGAGGCCAGCCTGGACTACAGAGTAAGTTCTAGGACAACCAGGGCTACATAATGAGACCCAATCTCAAAAAACAAAGAAACAAAGAAAAAACCTTTGGAGTTGGAGAGATGGCTTAAGTTAAAAACACTGGTTGCTCTTCCAGAGGAGCCAAGTTCAATTCCCAGCACCCACATGGTTGCTCGAAACCATCTGTAAGTCTAGGGATCCAACACCCTCCTCTGTTCTCCATGGCACTGCAAGCATGTGGGTCCAGCCATATATTCAGGCAAATACTAATACACATAATGTTAAAATAAAATTATCTAAAAAATATAGAGAATAATCAAGCAAGACATTTAATGGCAAACTCCACATAAACACACACATACACACATATCTACAGACAACTGTGCCCCCACACATACAAACACACACAAGACATAAAATGCCAACAAATTTTGAGAAAAAGGAAAAAAAATGTTCAAAAAAGTCGCACCTGTCTCATAACCGCATAATATGCTTGGCCATCTGTCTTTTCCATAGCACCCGTGGATATACGCAGTCTGTTATGCAGAGGGCTTAGGGGCCGGTTTTAATTGTTTAAATGTTTCCGAGTCTCTCCCACAAATCATGCTCCCATATCTACAAGGGGTGCTGAGTTAAAAAGCCAGAGCCTGCCAGCTTCCAGAGAGCAGNGGGGATGGTGCTGTGGGAACAAACTCTGCCCGATCACCTCAGGCCAAGAGCTATCCATGCTATGTCATAGTCCCCATACCATTCTGGAACAGTGCCTCTGTCATGTCTCCTCTCCGATGGGGACTCGGGCCCCTCTCTCTTTCCAGGATGCCCTACGGCACAGGAAAGAGCCCCATCCTGTGCCTTGGTATGAGAAAGCTGCAACCTCTGTTCATTTACCTTCTGCCCCATTCCTTCCCCTATGCACAAGGGAGTCATTTTCTCCGGCTGGATAATGGGAACAATGAGGCAGCAGTCTCCACCTCATGGTGCGGGGGAGGGGTGGACGGCAGAAACAAAGGCTGGCACAGGCAGCCTTTGTTCTAGACAAAGGGTCAGCATGGTACCAAGGCTGGGACAGGCCCCAGCATCGCCCAGGACGGCTGAGTGACAGCTGCACAGGAGGGTGGTTTAGCCACAGAGAGGTAAGACTGGGTCGTGCATAGGCACTCAGCTGCTAATCTGGACAAAGAGGCCACCAAAACAAAACCACTGGCAGTGGTTTTTAAACTTTAATGACTTGGGTGTTGCCATTTCCTAGTTTATGAGGCCTCAGAAGAAATAAGCTTTACTGAATGGATGCTAGGGGACATGAGGTGGTCCTGATGTGACCAGCATCATATGGAAAGACTCTACCCAATGCGAAAGCAGCAGACAAAATGGGGAGTCAGGCAGCCCTTGAATTACGGCAAACAGCTATTAGACCAGGATCCTGAGCACATAAGATGCTGTGTTGACCCTGATCCCAGCTTCTGAGACGCCCAAACTGGGCGGTTTTCCCCTGTGCCTCTGTATCTACCAGTGGTGTGTGACTCAAGACATACAGGCAGATATCAGGCGCAGGTGGCTGCCTGAATCTCCAAGGGAATCAGCCACCATGGATATCAGCATGTAGGTGACCTTGCTCCCTTGGAGGTAAATTGGGGGTGCAGAGGCAGAGCTCTTACGCCTTTGAATCCACTGAACCCACCAGTATTAGATCACACTGAGTCTACCAGTCAGCACTGGAGGCAATCTGTGACTCATGAAGAGGGATCACGTGTCACAGGGAGAGCCGATAGTGCAGATCTTCAAGTTGCTTCTGTGGTTCTGTCTTTTCTTCCTGGGCACATCTCTCTGAAGTCTGAAATTCTAAAGCATTTGGACTAAGGTCTTCAGAGTACCAAATGCCATCCTCTCCTCAGGTGCCTTCTGGCATCGGGGCTTGACAGGTCAACTAGCTATGGAATGAGTACAGGCTTGGATTGGCAAAAAGACTGGAGGAGGGGTCTCTGGTAGGTGCATGGCTGCCCTCTCCTCTCCAGAGGCAGCAATATGTTCTCTATAAACTATTCAGGCTGGGGCACCCTGCACTAGCAGTGCACACCAGACTGGGCACAGAACAGACTTAAAGTCAGAAAGGGCGCACACACAGCACGAAGGGATCTGAATGCCAGACAGGAGGGATATGGAACATTCTGGGATAATAACATTCAGAGGCTCAGATCATGCTGTTGTCTTGCGGAGAGACTCCCAAGTGACAGCGACTTCAGGAGATGCCAAGAGCTGGAGCCCACTAGGATCCCAAAGGAGGATTCCGGGAGTGGCCATTTCTGGACTGCCAAA
>LOEQ01002033.1:214648-225219 GCA_001685075.1 Bramus lutescens | reverse complement strand
GTGTGTGTGTGTGGCGCATATGTGTAGGGTGGTGAACTGAGGGTGGACTTTGTCTAGAGTTGGAGAATACCCTGGGCTAAAAGTGTGATATGGGGTGGAAGGAGTTGGGTACCTACCTCTCTTGGAACCTATGTTCTACTAGTCTGGCCTTCCTAATCGACAGTCCAAGGAGACCTTGCAGAGCTGGGATGCTGATTGAAATGAGAAAGTTTTAAACCTCTGGCCTGGCCTTGTTTGCGTGACTGCACGGGGCTTTTGTGCCCACAGGAAGCTGGAGTGAGGGCTGGGGGTGGGGGATGAGGGAGCCGGTATAGAGACAGTTAAGAACCAGAGCTCAGCTGACCATTTTGATAGGTGGAAGACCCTGGCCCTGGGCTTTTCTCCCCAAACTCACTGGGCTCCCCTTGGATAAGAGAAAACAGGGGCACAGCCAGAGCCCTGAGCCACTGCTAGGAAACATGAAGGCAAAACCCATAGCGAGTGGCAGGCTCTTTGTCTCTCTTCCATTTTTCTTAGAACATGCCATACCATTATACATGAATAGTATGCCTTGCTAGCTATCTGCTTCCGAGCAAAGGGCTGTAGGTTTAAACAAGAGAGGTGTGGTGAAACGGACATTTACTAAATGACAGGTAGGACAGTTCCCACAAGCCAAAGATGAGGTCAACAGGGCTAGAGGCCTCCCTTCAAGGGGCCAGCAGTTGCGGGAGGTCAGAGCGGCTGTCCATTGAGGGTTTTTTTGGCTGAATTAGAAAGGTGAGGTATGGAGCTGGAGATATGACTCCTGGCACCCTCACTGGGTGGGTCACAATCACCTATAATTCCAATTCCAGGGGAACTGATGTTCTCTGGCCTCTGCATGCATCTCGTGCACATAAACTCATACAGTACATATACACACAGTACATACACACAGTAAATACATACATACAACTTAAGAGAAAACCCCTAAACAGACAGGAAATGAATCTTGCCACACAAATACCATCTATCTGTGCCTGTCTACCTGCCATAGAACAACAGCCATGAGCTGTGAGCTCAAGCCCCAGCCTCACACCCCCAGAGCCTGGGCATCTGCTACAGGACCCACAAGGCCTGGCATTGACTAAACAACAATAAGCACAGGAACAAAGCCCATAAACCTAACTTGGGGTGGGGGTTACTGACTGAAAATACTCACGCACGAGGAGCAATGTGACCACAGGAATAGCAATTTGGAAAAGCATCACAGAATTTGCACTAAGGCAAGCTTCACTTTCCTCTGCTATTCTCGGAGAAAAAGGTCCAGGGTTTCTCCATGGAGACCCCTGTCCATCAAGTGGCAATGCTGAGAAGTGTGTTTCTGACACCATGCCACAGAAGTCTCACCTTGTCAAAAGCAGGATAGACAGCACGGATTTCTGTCAACCAGCCATATGGCATGTGACCCACGGGGTAGGTAGCTGTCAGAATTGCCACTGCCTGCAAAAGAGTGGACGCTGTTAGTGTGGGTATTGGCAGGAAGCCCTCCGGGATCTGCCAGGCCAGGTGATAAGGCTAGTGGCACATCTGTCCGTGTAGTCACTAGCCACAAGATGGTATCAAACAGAGTAGAGACAAACCAAATGAGGATCAGGCAAGAGCCCCTGCTTAAAATGCCAATATCTCAATCCAGTTTCCTCAGGCTCCAGGATCTTGGCTCTTTCCATTGGGCCTAACTAAGCTCCCGAGTCAATCACGATCTCCTGTGGTGTTTTGCATGTGTACATCGTATGTGTCTACACATATGTGGTACATGTGTGGCATGTGTGTATAACACTGCATTATCTTCCTCAATTGCTCTCCACCTTACATATCAAGGGAGGAGATTCTCTCCCATGAACCTAGGGCTCATTCATTCAGTTAGCCTAGCCAGTCTTCTCAGAGCATCCGCATCTCACCTTGCTGTACTCTGGGTCACAGGCGGACGCTGGTAATCCAGACTCTGGTCCGCACTGAGCTAGTCCCTCAAGCCCAATACGGGTCCCAAAGCAACCCTAGGAGCAGAGTCTCGGGTCGGCTGCACTTCTCCACCTGCCTGCTGTCTCTCAGAGTGGTGGACCGTTTGTCTTTCCAGCTCAGCCCATTTCAGGCCACTTGGTCCCTGGGACCCAACTCAAAATTTTAATTTAGTAAAACCAATAAATATCCCATACAGGAAAGACTCCTGACAGGTTTTCACGAAAAGCGTTTTCTTTTCTTGCATGAATGAAAGGGAGAAAAAAGAAAATTTGGCATCGAGGGCCACACTCTGGCAGTTAGTGTTTTAACCCACTGGTGAAAGAGGAAGTCTGGCTTCATTTGTTTCCATGGACAGAGCAACTGTGCCCAGCACACAAGGGAATGATGCCATCCACAGTTATGTGAGGAAACCTGGTTTGGTACAGTGTGGCGTGGCATAGCATAAAAGAGCATCATGATTAGGCAGACCTAGCCAACCTTCCCTTTTCCTGTGTGAGATGGGAACACTCTCTCTGTTGGACTCCCATCTCTGCTTCTCCACAGAAATGCACTGGTAACATTAATCACACAGGTCTGATGGAAAATGAGTCAAATGCATACAAATGCTTGAGACATAAGCATACCATCTAGATACCACTGGCTTTATTTCCCATGTATGGAGCTTCTACGCCGTGGCTGGCAATTTGGAAACGCCTAATACAAAGTCTGCCATCTTTTGTTTTGTTTATGGGGAGGTGGAATTCCAGCACATAAGCGACGGGGGTTCTGTACCTGGAAAATCAGTATTTGACTGACAAAGCTGCTGTCCGACAACAGCTGCCCCGGATGGTATCTGTGACTTGGATACCAAAATCCAGGGACACTCGGGGGCCAGAGAAAGCATTCTGCTTTTGATTTATAGGCGTCTTCCCCGGCCAGCAGAAGCTCTTCCTAGGCCATGGAAACTGGCAGGGTGCTCTGGGCTAGGGAGCCTGCTGACAGCGCATGCCAAGGCCAGGTATAAACAGGAGGCCTTTACGAGAACTCGCCAGCCTTCCTAAAGGACCAGTGGTGCCAGCAACAGAATTAATTCTCCAGAAGGCGATGGAGGAGGAAACAAATGAAGTCACTCTGTTTACCCCCAGCTTAAGAGAACGGATGAGTCAAGCCTTTCTGTGACATGGCAGCTAGTTTCCACATCCATTTCTGGAGCTCTCAGTGAGCACAGAGGAGACCCTCATGAGGAGGGCTGATTGCCAAAGAGGCCATAGATGGCATGGCCTGTGTGTGACACTGGCACAGGGGAGGTGAGGCTAGGCTGGGTTACCACAGAGGCTCTGGGCAATGCCGTAGCTCCTACGAGGCATGTCCCACAATCCTTTGCAACAACAGTGAAGAAGCTACATGACAACACTATAGAGAAATGGAGGACCTTGGCAAGGAGGTCAGAAAGCTAGAAGAGTCTCACTATCCCAGCTTCTAGCAGGTTCTGTTTGTGCCTTTCTCTCCTACGCCTCAGTTCCTCTTGTGGTGAGAAGGATGACGTGAATGTTTTCCACAGCCACAGAAATGTGAAATTTCAAGTCACCCACCCATGGCTTCCTTTGTCACTGTCTCATGTAATTTAGCATTTTAGAACCGCTTGGGCTCTGGAGGTGATGTGGAAATAAATCTGAATCATTTCCATCCCTCAGTGTGTGCCCACATGCCCACAGCGTCCTACCTCTGTAGCAGCAGAGCTGCCACCGAGGTCCCGGGACACAAAGAGATTGACAATGGGCCGACTGATTCGCTGTGTGGCCAGGATCAGAGCCAGAGGCCACCAGAAGCTCAGCATCTTCCTTATGGTTGCATCGCCCTGTGTGGAGAAACAGAGGTCAAAGCTCAGTCGGTTCCGGAAGCAGACCGGAACACAGCCTAAAATCAAAGCTTGGCTTTTTATGCCAATCAACGGCACTTCATTATGCTGAACAACAACATATAGAAAAGCCTCTGTAGACACGCCAAGCTGAATTAAAATTAAGTATACAGTCTTATTAGAAATTAATTCATACAGCTGGCAAGCTACTGAGAAATCAAAGTACATACTGAAGCTCCATGGATTCCAACTACTGTTTCCCATATGTGGAACCAGCCTCCACACGAGGTCCTCCCAGGACCTGAGAGGCAGGTTTCAAACGAGTCTCTGTTTATGTCATCACAGTGACTGGCGACAAGCCATGTCAGTAGGAGTTAACTCTGGGAAACAGAATGCTATTATAATCTACTTTGGAATCAGTCGATATATACAACTGTGTCTAATTGCTGCAGGACTATTTAGCTCAGCTGCAGAGACTCCCACCTTCAAGGCCTTCACAGGAGTCACACACACTGAGCAGAGCCGTAGGTGAAACAGAAGCACAGTAAGGGGCTAGCCGTGTCTTAAGACATCTACGGCCAAGGTGTGTGCTGTCTTCCAAGCGTGGCTCCTGTTACGCAATTTTGGTTTTGTTTCTTAAGAGGGTAAGCGTTACATCATGGGACCATCTCAGGCGTTTTGATTTCTTTCCCTCTGCTGGAGGCTGAGCATTGAAGAGAGGTTGGTTGTACCGAGATAATTGTGGTGGCCAAATAGAAATAACTAGGTAGGGTGTCAATGGTAGCTTGACCTGGGATGGGGTACGTGAGCCACACAATTACTGTTGTGACATGATGAATGCATTGTGTGGTTAAGCTGGGGACTGGGGGTGGAGGGCGGTCAGGGTTAGACACGGTCACTTCTCTCTGCCTTATAGCGAGAGAAATGGTGCCTACTGCACATGAAGAGAAGCAAGCATGCACACAAACCCAATCCTGTTCTTAATGAAATAAACAGAATACCTTGGCCTCCTGTGACAGGTTGGCTATACTACTCTTAACTGGATTCTTACTTCTAAAGCCCAGGACAAACACAACGTTCTCCATGGAGGCGTCCTACACCACATGACCAAAACTGGAGGCCTTTGGATTCTTTGCAGTAGAGATGATGTTTTGGACTTATCTAGTGTTTTGTTTTGTTTTTTAATTGTTGCTTCTATGTCGGTTTTCCATATTACGCTATGGTACCTAAAGCTTTGCTGACTCCCTAGGAGGAGCCAGATTAAGATATTGGGACTAGCCAGTGCAGAGAATATCAACAGAGCCTGAGGCTGTGCTATAATGTTAAAAACAATGAAACATGGACACATAGGTTCCATAAATCCTAAAACTTTCTGGACCATGAAAGAGGTTACCATCGTACAAGAGTACAAGGAGGTCATGGGCTGTGTTGCCCATGACTTGACACGACACACGGTCTCCTCATTTGGTGAGGAGGAGGCTGGATGGTCACTTCTACGAAGATCATTTTCAGCTTTAGAGTTCATGATTCTCTGATGGCCTACCCTCAGAAAAGCCCTAGCACTTGGCCTTTGGGCTTAGCACACTGAGTTCTCTTTTTACATTCTCTGGGTCTTGGGCAGAGTGTGGTTGAGCAGATAAAGACTGCCCGGGGGGTTAGGGAGAGAGGGATAGGGGAGTGGGGAGAGAGAAGACTCAAGATGGACAAGTATGACCAACATATGACACATGCAGGTGTGAAAACTGTACAGTAAATCCTGTTAGTTTGTACAACTAACGTGTGTTAATATTTGAAAAAGTCAAAAGGTGCACGCACCCCCAGCTCTGGGCCGCTCCTGTCGGGGATGATGTCATGGATGTTCCGGTAGTAGCCCAGGCACAGTGTGGTACAGCGCACAAGCGCACCCATGTACAGTGACAGGATAGGGATGAGCAGTGGCTCCCGGCATTCCAGGTGACTGTGAAGCAAAATGGCTACGAAAACAACCTGCGGAACGGAAAACAGGCCGGGTCAGCCGAATGAGGGGGGCTGGTCCAAGAGGCCGGGCCACCCTCCTGAGCCCAGTAGACTCTAGTCTGACCTCCTGAGACCCAGATGCAGATGCCTGGGGTTCACTGGAGGACCCCAGCCATGATTTTTGCTAGCTCCACCACTGAGACTCTTTTAAGGTTAAAATGACCAAGTAGAAATACCTAGAAACTTTGGCCTCTCAGCTGCCTCACTCATGGCTACTGGAGGCTTATTCCATACCAGAGGAAAAGGCTGTGGCAGCAGTGATGTACAGGGCGGGACACTGACAGGCTAAAATTCACTGAAATTGCTGCTCCAAACACCACTAGAAATGATGGAATTCTAAGCTTGGAAATGTACTCGAATATTAACTACAATGTGACTGCAGTGCCCATTTGTTTACTGAAGTTAGAGACCCGGATGTCTTATACGTGGAAGTAGCAGACTTCATGTTTACCATCCACGAAACTGACGCTCCAAACCACAGTGGTGTATTTAGAGGCTGGCTATGGGCTGTGTGGTTGGTAGAAGTGACCATAGTCAAGAGAGACTGAAGCCATGATGAAGTGCTAATCCCTCTCGGATGGCTCAGTCCAGAAAGCAGAGTTTACGATGTATTAACCTCCTCATCCTGTAGCTGCCGGGAATGTGGCCAACCTCACCATTGGGTCCTCTGAGCACAGGGGACAGAGGCGCTACATGGATGTGTGGCTATGAGCAGGCAGCAGAGAACACAGGCGACTCGAGCAGACACAAGCTGGGGACGTGCTTACTCTCGCTATCTCATTCACTCAGTCTCACACATATTTGTCATGCCAGGAGGACACGCTGGGCAGCGACAGAAGTAAGGATGCCCACATCTGTCCCCATGTGGCTTCCACCTGAACCAAAGGCAGTGAACTGAAAGGTATAAAGGCCGGAAGGAAGAAGCCATGCTAGGACACACTGAACAGGCCAGAAGCTTGGGCCTTTGAGGCTGTGGACACAATGCCCATACTCAGCTAACGAGTCAGAGCTCCTAGGATACCCTTTTATGCAGGCATGTAGCAGCACACACAAGCTTCCTATTTTTGCCATCTTCACTGTAAACCACAGTGCTGGTATGTAAAGTCTAAAACCTGGATGCATAAAAAGTGAAAACGGGAGGATCAGGGTATCCTCTAATTCCTAAGCTGTCAAGAGAGTTCTGGAGCAGGACCGTGGAGGACCTGAACAAGGAGAGGGAAGACATATACCAACCAAGAGTAAGGAGGGGTGACAAGATAGCACCCACACAACAGAAGGGTGACAGGTGTGTGGGCTTGGTAGGGGAAACCCCAAGGCCAAGGTGGAGATGCTGTCAGTCTCCCTCTGAAATTCTAACCGATTGACGCGTGTGGCCCAGCACTCGCCACTGGCCTTACGTCTTCACAGCAGACATCACTTACCAACTTAAAGTAATACTTGTGCACTTTGCCTTCTAGTCCAGAATCACAATTCTGAGTCTGTCATGGCCACCAAAAGCAAGTCAGATTATATGAGAAAGGAACCCAGAGAAAGGATGTTCCTTGGTACTCAGGGATAGAGACAGTTCTAGACTGACCTCTCAGGGCTGACATTCTAGCACACTAATCAAACAATGGGCCAGTGAGCACCCACTGTCTGTCAGTCATGCAGAGTCATGTGGGAGGCAGGGAGGCATCTTTGCTGGGCTCTGCCTGAGCTGAGCTGAGACTGAACAGAGGTGGGAGGAGCAGAAAGGAGGAGGGAAACTGAGGCAGGGTATTTCTTCCAAGTTGGATCTGTGATAGGTGGATTGTGGACCAGAGAACAAGGTGGGAAGAGAGCTGTGCTGGGGCTCCACAGGCAGTAGGGTTTGTGGGCCCCTCCTTGGCCAGCATCAGGACCGAGAGTTTCAGGCATGCCTTTAATCAGAGGCTGAGGTGGTCAGGAGTTCAATGGATAGGATAACCAACCGTGGCAGCAAGGGGTGGTTCGATCAGAATGAGTGACAGCAGCAGAGGGGGCAGAGCAAGGGGAAGCGATGCTAGGATTAGAGCATAACCCTTCATAACAAAGGGACGCGCTCCCAGGTGCCTCCTAAGTTTCTAACCAGGTGATTGCACTTTCCAATTTACTCAGCAAAGAGCTTGCTACAGAAGATCTTCAGTTCAGGTTCTGGGTATCTTTCAAAGACCTGAGTGGGAGTCACAGGGGCCCGTTAATAGCTCTTCCTGGATCTCTAAGAAGGGGCAGCTACGGATATTTAATGGGGGAATCACAGTCATGTTGTAGATGCTATACACCTAGGAGACAATATGATTTTGTCTTCTTGTTATTATAAGAGGGCCTATTTAATGCAGACTTAGAGGCTAGGCATCCTGGGTAGCATGGTGCAGGCCTTGGAGGGAACCCTCCACCAACCTTGGCTGTGTGCCTTCATGGCTGATGGTTGGGAGTGCGTGTGAAAGGAAAGGATTCCAGAGAAACTGGAATCCCACCACCTTTCCAGGGGTAGCCCTCAATGATGTCAGGTTCACACCTCCTAAGTGCGAAATCGGGGGATGGCAAGGCGGGTAAACCACATTCAAGCCATCATGGAAGGGCGAGCAAACCACATCCCAAATCATCACAGGCAAGAGTTGGAGTCCTCGCGGACAGAGGCCAGCAGGAGGAGTATTTCCTAGAGAAAGAGGAGTCTACAGTGAGAGCTTGCTGAGCTGCTTATGAGCCAATGGGAACTGCTTCCTGGGTATAAGGGCACAAGGTTCTTAGTAAGAAGCAACTAGAACTGACAGAGGGGAAACCAGATCCATGCAGGGAACACACTGAAAAGGAAGTAGGGAAAGAGGCAGCAGCGAGTGGCAACTGTCCTGACCGAGAAGTAATACAGAGAAACACGGAGCGGTAGCTGACGAGATAGATGAGATCCAAAGGCTGCCTGCGGCCCCGGTGTTTTCTATCTATGTGAGGACACGCACATGCCCAGACACTCATCCATGGAGACCGAAGGGTCACTAAAAACTAATTAGTAAGGCTCCTGAGAAAGCAGGCCAGATCGGGACCCGAGGTACAGGTAGAGGAGGTGGCCTTGAAAGAGAGATATCACCTCTCCAAATGAGGGAACGTGGAGGCTGCAAGCTCAGCTCGCAGGATGGATGGTGGCCACGGGACAAGAATGTGGTTGCTTCAATTTTCTCTGTGAAGTGGGAACTGAGGTCATCTCCTAGGAAGTGTTACGGGACAGTGACGTTCTGCAGCAGCTGAGGTGACTTGCAGTTTCTGCAGAAGCATTTGCTGCTGGGGGCAGNGGGGGCAGGTGAGGCAGCCACAACAAGGGTCAGTTAAGGCTAAGGACTTGCCAAAGGCTGAGGTGAAAAGGCCACAATGCAGGGAGGGTTCCCAGCTGACCTCTGAAGTCAAGGATGGGTAAGTTTCAGCAGAGGCAGGGTCTGGGAGGGACCAGGACAAACCACATCAGGGGAATTCTCAGTTTGATGCTGAACAAGCAAAGAAAGTCTGGATGATTGTGGAATAAATCAAACCAATAGCATTTCAGAAAGTCCATGGTGGTGTCACTGACTGGGACAATTGAATCTACAGATCAATATGGAGAAGAACAGGTCACACGCCTCAGCTTGTGCTGATGTATGAAACTGAGAAACTCCGGGCCATGTTTTTAAGTGGAGCTGCTGCTAGAACTCTGAGCATTACTAGCCATTGTCACCATTGTTTTTCTCACTCATTTACTTGGGCCGTGAGAGCTCCTGAAAAGAGCTGCACCTTCCTTTGAACCTGCAGCAAGGCTGATTGGGAGATTCGAACTGCAGTGGCCCTGGAGATGCTGGAAAGTTGCAGCTCCATGGCCTAGTTACAATTTATCCGGGGCTCCCTCTAGCCTTGCAAATAGCTATTCCTTGTCCACAGCTGTCTGGACGGACATCCTGAGTCTAACAGGTGAGCCTTTTGGAATGCATGAACAAAAACCCCAGTTGCCACCAGCCTGTGGACTCTGCAGTTTGTAGCTGCAGATCTCCGCTTTGCCTTGCTGTAACCGGCCGTTTCTACCAATGCACTTTCAAAAGTGTCTTGAGGGATGATTTTCTTTGTTCTGTTAGTATAAAAATTTCTTCAAACTATTACCACACCAGCATTGGAATCTGAGGTAACCTAAATCTGTATTCCTGGAGCTTTATCTCTTCTCCCTTTGGAGCTGATAGTAATGTTTCTGCACTGACAAATGGCAAGGTAATTAGTTCCAAGTGCTCTGCATAGGACCCAGTTACAAATGATCAGATTAGGTGTCCTGGGTGCCTTCAGGCAATGAGAAGAATGAAGTGGGGTGCAAGGGGGAGTGGTGGTTTGGGAAGGGGGGGCTAGGACAGAAGAGTTACAGATGGAAATGGTATTTATCACTCCAACTAAACTGTGACAGGAACTCATACAACAAATAACTTCTAGACTGGGAACAGCCCGGGGGCAGAAGGCACCTGAACTCAGCTTCCCTTGCTTCTCCCAACCAGATCTATTTATTCCACTAAGCAGGGACCAGGATCAGGTTGAAAATGAAGGAAGAAAATGGCTGTAGGCGTATGGCAAAGTATTTTCCATAAGCGTGGTTTGTTTTGTTTTGTTTTTTTTTTCCTTTCTGTCCCTAGATGTGGACTATGTCTATCCTGGGCAGAGCTAAATGCCTCCTTCTCCCTCTCGGCTTGCTTTTGTCTTTTGCCTTTGTAATAGCACACATCTGCAAACTTCCCATGAA
>LOEQ01002033.1:190386-214626 GCA_001685075.1 Bramus lutescens | reverse complement strand
TGCTGCTGCTGTTTGAAAGGCGAGATGTTTCTTTTCACTTTAAATTAAACAGCGAATGAACCAGGCAGCTTAATCCAGCCCTCAGAGGATGCTGAAGGTAACGCTGGGACAGAGCTCTAATAGCTGTACAGGAAAATTAACAAGCTAGATCAAAGGATGATGCTAGCTGGCACTCGGGCACATGCATACATGTTAGCAACAGTTTTTCAATTACTTTCCCATGGAATAAATTCAATTAATTTGGAAATTTAATTCTCGGTCTTCAGGGAGGTAAACCTAACAGTTTAACTGTAGACTTTTTCCAAGCCATGGTTTATAGATGAGGGTTACAATCAAGAAAAAACGGAGGCGCCGACTGGAGGCAGAACCGAAAAACCATTCTTCTCAAACCCCACCCACCTGCACGGCTGAGTCCTGCTCAGACTGACACATTGTAGGGACTGCAGAAACCTTCCCTGCCCTATCCTTGAAGAGAAGAAATAAAGAGGCAAGGCGGGCCAGGGCTAATGCCAGCCCTGAGAATGAATGGAAGCCAAAGCCCTCCTCTCAGACACTGTGTTCAGACAGAGGAAGCAACCTCCTGTTTCATTTTAAAATATAGGTGTGCTGGCTAGTTTTATGGCAACTTGACACAGGCTAAACTCAACCGAGAGGAGAGAACCTCAATTAAGAAAATTCCTCCATAAGATCAGGCTGTACACAAGCCTATAAGACATTTTCTTAATTAGTGATTGACAGGTGAAGGCCCAGCCCGTTGTGAGTGGTACCTCCCTGGGCTGGTGGTTCTGGGTTCTATAAGAAAGCAGGCTGAGCAAGTCAGTGAGCACACCCCGCTATGGCCTCTGCATCAGTTCCTGCCTTCAGATTCCTGCCCTGCTTGAGTTCCTGTCCTGACTTCCTTAAATGAAGGACTAAGATGTAGAAGTGTAAGCCAAGTAAGCCCTTCCCTCCCCAATTTGCTTTGGTCGTGGTGTTTCACCACAGCAATGGTGACTCTAAGTAAGACAGTGGGGATAAAGAGTGAGGGACAGAACATGGCACCCACACAAGAAGCCATGTTTAAAAATAATCCCAGGGCTTTGGAGTTAGAGGCAGGAGGACCAGAATGTTCAAAGTCAGCCTAGGCTATAAAGAGAGAGAGATCTCATAAGAAATAAACAGAAACCAAAGCAACAAGAACAGAAAACCCAGGTTGGTAAGATGTCTCAGCAGATAAAGTGTGTGCTGCTCAAGTCTGGCGACCTGAGTTCAATTCCCGGAAGCAAGCACAGGTGGGAGGAGGAGAACAATGCTGTCCTATGATCCCCCACATGTGTGCCTAGTACGTGTGTTCCACTCATAATAAGAAATAAAGTTTTTTTTGGGGGGGGTGGCGGGAAGGTGGGGGAGAGGGAGGATGGGAGGGAGGAGAAACTGTGGTTGGTATGCAAAATGAAAAAAAAACTTTTAAATGAAAAACTTTATAAAAAAGAAATAAAGTTATAAAGAAGAAGGAAAGAAGAATAATTCCATGAGTGCGAAGTGCTGATTCAGGAACCCAGTGAGAGATTGCATTCTATTCCATAAGGAGCATGCATGCAAGGGCAAGGGCAAAGGGACCATACATGACTGGCCCTAAACATACTTGGTGTTACACTGTTATCGTTGTGTGTGTATGAGTTACACATGTGTGTGCACATGTGGAGGCCAGAGAACCTGGACCTAGCTGCTTCATAGACTGGCTATCCAGCAAGCCCCCAGATCCTGCTGTCTCCCTTCCACAGGGCCAGGTTACAGACAAACACTATCACACACCTCACCCAGTGCTGGGCACTGCCCTCTGGTTCTCATGTTTGCATAGCTGGCACTTCATCAACTGCGCCACCTCCGCTGGCACTTCATCAACTGCGCCACCTCCTCAGCGCCCTTACTAATCACATCACACTCACACACTTTAAAGACAATGGTTCAACTCCCAGGCACTTCCTTTAAAGCTGTACCACCCCCATCCTAGCGAGACTGTACAAGATTGGACTTTGATTACAGGATGCTATGTTTCCTCAGTTACCCAACCACTATTAGAAGCCATATCTGATGGGAGCTGCACACTGGGAGGCACCACCCCCACACACTGTAAATATGGTTTCAACATCTCAGGTCCATCCAGCCAGTCATTCGCCAGACGGCCACTCCAAGGAGCTGTGACAGACACAGGGACCACTGTTACCTGAGCTATGACATCTGAGATGGAGGCACATCCCACCAGGAAACTGTATTTGTGTTTTAAGAGAATGCCAGCATGGGTCCAGGCCTGCCGGAAAGAACAGAATTTTCAGTGAGAGGCACAGCTGGGATTATGGTGTGTCTTACCTTATGGCTTAATAGGTAGTCTTAAAATACACTCCAAAAATCATAGCAGCGGTTTGATTAGCCTTTCACTGGTAAAAGCAACTTCGTCCAGTGGCTGGCTAGCTCCACGCTGGATTCTGAGTGGAATGAGTGGCTGTATACACTCATTCAGTAGCACTAACCAGGAGGTATGCCGAATGGGATGGGTTGGTCTCCACGGCTGGAAGCCGAGAAACTGCCAAGAGTGGAGACACAGGATCGGCCTGTCCTTCCAGAAAGTACATTAGAGCCAGGGTTCTAAGGTGGTTCTGAGAGACTGACATCAACTATGTGGCGATATTGACTCCAGGATCTGAACTTGGCTTTGTGTGTTTGAGGGAGGCTGAAGAAAGTCATAAAACAGGAGCTAGCAAGCCTGAGCTCAGTGGGTAGCAGGTGTGGAGATCGATGCTCACAGCAGGATCTGGGTAAGAACTTCACATCTTACCTTAACGGCCAATTTGGACCAACAGACTGTATGGGTTAGATTTTTGTCAGCTTGAGACAAGCTAGGGTAATCACAGAAGAGGAGACCTCAACTGTGAAAATGCCTCTAACAGAATGGAATGCAGGCCAAGTCTGGGGGGAGTTTGATTGAGAGTTGATATGGAAAGGCTCAGCCCACTATGGACAGAGCCACTCCTCGGCCAGTAGGCCTAGGCTGTACAAGAAAGCAGGCTGAACAAGCCTTAGGAAGTAGCGCAGTAAGCAGTGTTCCTGCGTCGTTTCTGCTTGCTTGGTTCCTGCCTCCAGTTCCTGCCTTGGCTTCCTCAGCAGTGAACTGCAATTGGCAGTTGTCAGGGGAAACAAACCCTTTCCTCCCCCAGCTTCCAGCCATGGTCTTAATCCCAGCAATAGAGAGTGAACTAGAACAGAGAGATAACGACTTGATGTCTGAGCTGAATGCAATGGCAAGTCATTGGGTCTGGGCCAAGAACTTGTAACAGTGGCTTCATCTACTTCCTTCCCTGGCTCTAGAGTCCCAAGGTGTCAAATGTCTAAAAGACATGTACATAACATTTGTGAACAGCACCTCGTAGGTGGCCTTGTTGTCTTAATGCCAATGGGGGGGGGACTTCATGACTTCTAACAATTATCTCCCCAACCAAACTGTAAGGATGGTGCTGCAGGTATGTACATGTGCATGCCCACATGTGCAGATTTGTGCAGAGGTGAGATGATTGCTTTTTACAAATGCCCAGCATTTTGTCTTTTATTAGCAGTGTCTCATTGTTCTACTGGGGTCTTCAGAAGAAGTTATGAGTAAAACATGAAGGACAGTCATCAAGACAGATACTCCAATATTGTGCTTGGTGACTCTCCAAATTACTTGGGACTAGAGGAGTTGTTACAGATTTTAAATTCTTCCAGACTTTTTTTTTTTTGTGTGTGTGTGTATACATAGATAGATATAGACAGACAGATAACCAGGAGTTGAGAGCAAGATCTAAACATGAAATTTGTATTTCTTATACAAAGAGTCTGATAGTAAATTTATACAGCATTTAAAAGACTTTTGCATGTGAATTAGTCTTCTCACACATGAATGTATGGTTTCCCACATGTGGCGCCACTCAGCAAGCTTTAGGTTTTGAGAAGTTAATATCTGTGATTTGAGATGAGGGAAACTCAATCTGTACTGAGCTTTAAAAATGGTATTGTGGCTAAGAAAAACAGCTGGCAGGGACAGAAGGCAGAGCATCTAAGAGTCTGCGACTCCCTTCTTTGAAAAGTCATGAGTTCCCAGAATTCACTGTGTAATTACAGCTCTCTGTTTAGATCCTCACTTCCAGTTCACCAGGTGGACAGAGGGACATCATAGGTTCAGTCTATCCAGTTCAACCATAACTCTTTCAGCATCAAGACTTGATTCTGATCTCTGATGAAGCCACCTACATCCACCGGGTTCCTGGTGTAAAAGTGTGGGCTACAGGGACTGCATGGCCCCTGTGAACTATCCTTGGGTTCACCTGCATCAGCTACCAGAGGCAGCACAGCTGGCCAAAGTCATAAAAGGAAAATTCAGGTGCAGGTGGTCACAGGTGACCCAATTTTCCCACTGACGGTAATTTACAGAGGAGCCAATAGAAGAATTTATTGCTAAGTATTAAATATTAATTTTGTATTGTCTCTTTATAGCTATTGCTAAGAGAAAAGAACAAAGCCTTCCCTTCACGACCATTGACATAGGATTCACGACAGCTCTTTCTTTATGTCGTAAGCCTGGTAACTAAGTGATGACAGCTCACCAGAATGTTCAGGAGAAGCAATGTTGTGAAGCCCGCAGGTTTGCATCACACAGGCAGCCAGTGTATGAGAAAGCTAGCCTCATCTGCTACTGAACCAACCAGAATAAACAATTGAATCAAAATTTCCAATTGTGCTTTCTTGCTGCCTGCTAGACCTTGTGGCAGATATATATAATTATGATAAATTGATGAGACACTGGTTAAAGCTCAAGGGTCCGTTGGAACCCACCTACACTCTAGGTGAAAATGGTCAGCTGCCGTGGAAATGAGCTCGATGGTCCCTCAAAAAATTAAAAAAATATATAAGTACCAGACAATCTGACAATCCCACTTCTGGACGTGTACCCCAAAGACCTGAAAGTAGGGACTCAAAAGGATGTTTGTACACTTACGTCCATGATTTTACTCGCAGTAGGCAACATGGAGAAAGGATATAAATGAACACATAGGCAAAATGAATTTTATCTAGACAAGGAAATATCATTCTGCTTCATAAAGGGATGAAATTCTGACAATTTCTGTAGCACTGATGCTATCTATAATAAAATCAGCCACTCATAAGAGAATGAACACAGTTTGAGCCCCTGTGTGTGGGGTCTTAATATAGTCCCATTCGTAGACACGGGAGGTAGCGCATGGTTTCTGGGAGAGGCTGTGGCGAGGTGGAATTCCTGTTTAATAGGAACAGCTATAATTTGCGACATAAAAGCACTTGGTTGCACAGAACCAGACACATAAAAAAATGCCTAAAACAGTGAATTCTATGATGAACATATTTAGCCATTAAGAAAAAGGAAAGCGCACGGTTTCTCTGCTTACCATAGCATCCATAAAAGGGAAGGCAGCGAGATATAGGAAGGCTCTTCGTGTTTTGCTCCCCACAGACTCGTCCACATGATGTAGCTTGTTGATGATGTAGTACCCTAAGTCACTGTAGGCTACAAGGAACCGAAACAGACATGATGTTTAGAAAAAGCTAGTTTACATGGTTTTTGTCGAAAACACTTCAAACAATTTTAAACATCATATCTGCTTGTTGTAGAGAAGTCAAAAAAACACCATCAGAGAACCACAGAATCTCATGTGGTGGGGTGGGCGGAGCTGCTGGCTACCCAGGACTTTTACTGGTATGTTGGTAAGCATGTGAGTTTCAACACGCACACCTAAGGAGGTCGGACTGCACCCTCCCTTCTAAACCACAACAACTCTGAATGGTGTCTTCCCACTCGGTGAACGACTCTCAGTGAGTTGATTTACCCAATTTCCTATTGTACATCTGTGGTATTATTTGACTGCTTGGTGGAAATAGTTAAAGCTAAATATTTAAATTTATTAGGTATTTACAAAGAGAAAATTTCCGGAGTTTAGCATTTGCTTTCAGCACAAGTTTTGACACCTGACAGCGCTCAATGCCACTGCTTGGGAGGAGGGGTGTCCAGTACTGAAAATTGTCCTGTGTAGTAGAAAGGGATATCCAGAGGGTATCTGGGGAGTCCTCCTGCATCCAGACTGGTCATGGTGTGGAAGTGAAGCACAGAGGGACCCCAACATATACACAGGGTATATTCAAGCCCAACAGATAAGAGGAAAAGATGTAGAACTGGAGGATCCCGACAGATGCTGTCAGCAAAGACAAAGGGACGGACTGCTAGCTTGAGATCACAGATGCAGTTAAGACAAAAATGAGCCGATGGTCTTCAAGGCTTTACAAGAGCTCTACCACACGCGTCCCGCTCTCACAACTACAGCTGTGCATGCACATGACACCTAGACACACTCTGAATTCATAACGGAACCAAGGGAAAAATAAGGCTCCCGTGTTGGAGCTTGGGGGGTGACTTATCACCACACAAACCAGTCAATGGAGATAACGCTCCTTTGTCAGAATTGGTCTTGACTCACGCGGGATTTTGTAGCAATGTGACCTTAAAAATGACTTTTAGGAACCTGAAATGTATCACTGGAACTACAGAGGTCACAGTGGGCACGCAGCTGAAGGAGCAAAGATGGTTCTGATGTCCAGAGAACAAGCCAGGGTTGAGGTGACAGCGGCAGAGGTGAGCAAGGGTGTTGGGTGAGGAGAGCGGCCAGTCACTCAAGGCCACAGAGGAGCCAGAAGAGAGGCCCAGGGAGAAGACACCCTGAAGCAAAAGAGGAGCTCGGGGAACATGAGACTTGTCACAGCAAGGGGCGGGGAGGGGAGAGCTGTGCTCAGATCTGCCATCTGGATCAGAAGCCAACAGAGATGAGGTGCAGACAGGAGGCCCGAGTTGACCCTGGAAGGCAGCGTGAGAGCTTCAGTCTGGTCCGCAGTGCGGTACAACCAGCCTGGCGGTCAGCTAATGGAAACACAAAGCCAGGAAGTAAGAATCCTGCATCACACACACAATCTACTCTGGGGTAGAGCCGTGGGCATTTTCTCTTTATCATTGCGGCTATTTGTCTGTGTGTGTGTGCTTTTATGTCATCGGCAAATGCTCACTTGTGCAGGGTCTTGTGAGGAGACAGTCTTCACCTACCCATACAAGCGTCCCTATTCTGGCAGAAACCACTGGATTGAAAAGGTCAGCAATGTCACAGTCAAGAGCATGGGGCTGCTATGAATAGCTGGCGAGCGAAAATCCCCTGATAAAGGTTACAGTCCATGGAGCAAGCCAGTGGACAAGACTTGACTACAAGGCCGACGCTGGGGACCATGGGAAGGGCTGAGGGCCAGAATGATAGTGACATGGGGAAACCACGTCTCCCTGAAGTTCAAACATTAAAGTCCCAACCTCTGGAACTCAGAATGTGACCTTATGTAGCTACAGGACTATGGCAGATATAATAAGATGAAGTCATACTGGAGTGGGTGTTCAACCCAACATGACTAGTGACCTTGTGAAAAGGGAGAGATTGAATACAAAGACAGCTATGCACAGGAAAAAATCCTTGTGAGGGTAGAGACTGGGCAATACAGTTTCATGCCAAAGGCTGCCAGGAAAGTCTCAAAACCAAAGGACAAGTAAAGGGCAGCTGGTCCCTCAAAGTGCTCAGAAGGAATCTGCCCTTTCTACACTTTGACCTCAGACTTGTTGCCTGCAGAGCTGTTGTAAGACTGTAAACTTCTGTCACTGAAGCTACACGGTCTGTAGAATTTTGACACAGCAGCCCTACCAATGACTACAGCTGGGTTCCGAGGAAGGTGTGGCAGCAAGGAAACATGGGTGGTGAATGTGTGTGGCTGACAGAAAGGTGTGTGATCTGCACCTGTTACCTGCGAATAGGGAAACGATGGAAGCGAGCACCCTGACTCTGGCAGTAATGTATTTTAACTGTAGTATCAAGATGGGGACTTTTTGTAAGATATCTGGGTTAATGGTGGCTTAAGGACAGTGGGGTTCTTGAACCTTTCTCCCAGCACTGTCTCGGGAATGTAAGTTACCACTCTTGTTCTTCCAGCTTCCAGGACCTGCCTGGTTCCATGGGCCTAGCTTCAGAGCATCTGGGACTCATGGGCACAAGGGCTATTTTGCTTCTTTCTGCTTTAGACCCTTCCTCTTTCAGCTACTAAAGGGGAAACCTGGAGGCCAGAAACAGTATTTTTTTTCTCAGATTTTTTTACTTACTCTTTCTGTGGGAGAAGAATCTGATTGTAACTCAGTGACTTTTTCCACCCTGGACATTGTATATATAAAGTCCCAGGACCTGTTTCCACCTCATCTCTTCTGTCCCCCAGTTCCACCCTCCTGGGCCAGCCTTTGAGCTAGTGCCAGCTCGGCCAAAGTTGGTAGCTGTGGTGATTTGTGTAAAATGCTTTGCATAGTCCCTAATGACTATTTTGTAGGCTTCAGCTCCTAACAACTGCCTTACCAAGGCTGTTTTGCAAACTAGTCTTCCTCCTGAAGAGGAGAGAGTTATGAAAACAAATTAAACGGAGTCTCTGAGCAGATGACACAGGCTTTATGACTACAAACAGCAGGAGAAGGACATTGACTTGACCTATGGACTGGCAGGAGGCTCAAAACTAGACCAAACAAAGAGAGGAAGGCCCTTTAAATGATCTCATTACCCCAGCCAACTGAGAACATCCCTTTGCAATCAGTGGTTCTCAAATTTGCAGGACTAGTAGTTACCAGGTCTTATAGCAAACTGAAATATTCATATTAATGAAAAATAGTCTAATAAAGAATATAATATCTTCTGGGAACTGAGACCCCATCAATTTCAGCAACATTATAATATATTCAATTACAAGATGTAAAATTCAGAACAGGTAGAACACCTGTTCTAATTCAAATTTCTAAGGTATCTATGGGTCAAAGTCTCTCCAGGACCATTTACTGACCCATTGAGTCCTACTTAGGAGGGTTTTTGTTCATCCTGGGTCTCTAATGTATGTGTTGCTTCCAAAGAGTATGTGTTTACATGGCTGATAAACCACATTTAATCGCCTCAACAAATATGTGTTGAATGACTTATTCAGATGAGGCACTGTGCCAATTACCCAGCTGTGAAGGAGACAGCTTTCTGCACACGTCTGGGACACTGATATATAGCAGACTCAACTACATTCCGTCCTGGGCAGGGTTTGCCCAGAAAGCATAGGGATGGGAGATGCACATCAGGCCAAGTCCTTGGAGAAATACCCTGGGACCATGTATAATATAAGCAATGTGAATATAAGATTGTAGCATGGGAATCAAAGCCTCACTGGTATTAAGTGGGAGTCGTGTAAGTTACTATGAGTATTGGTTTCTCACTAGAGGATATGTCTATTCCTGAGTGAAAACACTTCCCCTTGCTGGCTTCCTAGCTCTATGCTGCTCTTCCCTTCCACCTCTCCACTTCTAGAGGTGGAGGCTGAGCCATTTGAAGGGAGGGAAACAATGTTAATTGTAGCTCCCATTCTTCTGCAGTCCCCAGGAAGGTAATTTATGGACTAAAGTCCCACCCCAGAGGAAGACAGATACTAGTTATACAGATGGTGCATTTGCACAGGTGAAGTAGTCCACATCCTTCTTAACATCATTACATAGGAGCATAGATGAACTCTGTTCATGAGAACGTTTACCAAATGTAAAGAAGGCCTCGCGCTGGGGACAGCAACTAGTAGTATCTCAAAGGGTGAAACCAACAGGGGAAGCATAGAGCGAAGTGAAAAGGGACCATAAAATTGGCCACGAACTGAAAGAAACCACTGAAAATATATGGCAGTGCTCAACTATAAATCAAATGCTAGATAGAAATAGTAGATTATATAGACAAGAGACGTGAGCACTGGAGACTTAGATATAGACAGACAACAGGCAGACACAGACACACACGCATGTGCACACACACACAGACATGTGCCCACACACACCCCTTTGGTAGTACGAGGCACTGAACTCAGGGCCACATCCACGCTTAGCAAATGCTCCCCCACTTTAGCTTTAAACTGCAGCATCAGCAAACTGCTAGAGAAGAGGGTCAAATTCTTGACGGCATTAGATAGATGACTAAGAAAAACTTCAAAGAGGTTCTATTCTAATGCATGAACCCCTTCAGAGCCAGTCTGTGTGAACCTCCAGGCCCAACCCTCAAAAGAAAGGAGCCCTCTTGCTCTGTGCTCTTGGGTGTCCTTATAAGCACCATGAAAAGCTGGGCCAGGGAGATGGCTCAGTGCCTGCTTCACAAACATGAGAACCTATGTTGGGATCGCCACTGACATGTAAAAAGCTATGTGGCTGGGCACATTGACAGCACCAGTGTTAGGAGGGGGAGTCAAAAAGATTTGTGGAGCTTGCTGGCCTGCCAGACTAGACAGATTGGTGAGCCAAGGTAGAGGAAGAGACCCTGTCTCAAAACAAACAAGACAAAATGGTGTTGGGGTTAGGGGTGGGGGCTAAAGAAGATAATTCATGTTGACCTCTGGCTCCATGCACACATGTGCACATGCACCTACATGCATATGCTCATGTACACACATACAACACACACACAAGAGGACTTGAGGAAAAGAGTTGAGTTCATTAAAGTAGTGAAAATATAACACCTGCAGAAACAATCAGACTAGTTTTGTCTGAGAAAAGAATATAGAGAAGCTCAGCTTATGCCCAGATTTCTCGGTTGCATATTTCTATTCTGGCATTAAAAAGCTCTGTGCGTTTCTGCTTGTGGTTTTCCTGTTGGCATGTCCTGCCCAGACAGGGCATACATGATAAGAACTGCTGCCCACTCGGCCTCAGCCCCTGATGTAGATTATGGAAGGCACAGGGCTCACACCATGGCTTATCAATTCAAGCAGAGGTTAGTATGTTGGTTTTCACAGCTAAGTCAGTGTCCCTTGCTATAAGCCTAGCTAGGAGCCGACTGCACCCTCACTAAGAGGTGAAAATGGGTTTCCGTGTACACAGGTGAAATGTACCTAGAGCAGGAAACTGCACTGTGGGGAAATGTTCGCTGATGTGAGAAAATAGGAAGGAGAGGAGGAAGGTGCAGGGCCTGGGAGGAGGGAGAGCTGCGGTACAGAATACGGAAGGCCAGGAAAGATATTACAAATGCCTGAGAGGAGAAGCAGAGAAGAATGTGTGCAAAGATGCCTGGTACAAAAGACCAAAAATGGGAGAGATTCACCCGGGGGGTTGCCAGAGATGTCGCACAGAGAACTGAAAGTCCAGCTGTGGATGTTCAAAATCAACTGCTGCGTACTTCTAAGAGACAAGTAAAAGGAACAGAAGAAGTATTAGCTGTAAAAAAAAAAAAGTCAAGAGTAGCAAAAATATTTCGTATAAGTGAGATAAAGAGTAAGTTTAAATCTAAGATCTTATTGTTTTAAATTTTCCATTTTTAAAATGGAAAAACAATTGGCTTGGGCTATATTTCAGTAGGGAAAATGCTTGCCTGTTATGTTTGTAGCCCTGTGGTGCATCCCCATTGCTGCGTGAACTGAGTGTGGCGGTGCATGCCTGTAACCAGAGCTCCAAAGGGTAGGACAGGGAAGTCAATCTCAGCTATAGAACATGTCTGAGGTACCTTGGATTCATAAGACAATATCATATGATAAGACGGTAAAGCTTAGAGTTAATATTTTTCCTCATGGCTGTCAATAACACAGTCTGTCCAGTCTTTCTCTTTCTTGGTAGTTGACAGTCATGAGCTAACATCCAAAAGTCTTATCCAACTGTGGCTAAAACAGAGGACGTTGGATGTATTTAGGTTCAAATAAAATAGCAAAAATGAATTAATTTACTTATTTAGGCAAGACCCTTATTTTAAAATGGATGACATTTTCTCAATACATACGCTGACTTTGGAAATGACTCAAATGCAATGTAGCAGCAGAAATTGTGTCCAAACCCTCATTAGGGCATCAAATGATAGAAAGAAAGGCACCCAGCTCTGCCTGCCCACTCACTCCCTGAGCTCCTAAGCGCAAATGAAGTGATGGCTATCAGCACTAGGCTGAATACACCCACCAGCAGACTTCCTTTCCTGTCTGCGGCTCTTAGAACAAAATTCTATGCCACAGAAGAAAGGAAAACCACGAAGGCCTTTTTCCTATTTACTCTCCGACTTACTATTGCATAATTACTCACACTTGTGAGTAAACACTGGCTTTCTATGAATGAATAGACGTTAAGTGGTTCGGGCTAATCCTCTGGCTCCTTTACTTCCTGACATTCATGCTTCTCATACCACCAGCCACACTTAAGGTACACAGTGGGCTCATGAAGTACCTACCATCCAGAGTGCTTTAGGCAACTGCTTTCAACAGATGTGCCCTGCCAGTTTTACACCAGGTAGACAGAGTTGTTTTAAAGCCAAGATATTCTGAAACCACACCCCCATAGGTTCTAGTGCCACCAAGAAGGCAGAAGGAGCAGCCTAGCCCTGACACTACATGCTTTTCTGAGTCTTCAGGAGCATGCACATAGCTTCTGTAGCTGGGATCTAGCTTTCTTGTTGCAGGGACAGTCTTGCCACAGGTATTCAGGCATGCTGTAGCTGAGATCTAGCTTTCTTGTTGCAGGGACAGCCCTGCAGGGGTATTCAGGCATGCTGTAGCTGAGATCTAGCTTTCTTGTTTCAGGGACAGCCCTGCAAGGATATTTAGGCATGCTGTAGCTGAGATCTAGCTTTCTTGTTTCAGGGATAGCCCTGCAAGAATATTCAAGGCATGCTGTAGAGCTAGGATCTAGCTTTCTTGTTGCAGGGACAGCCTTGCCACAGGTATTCAGGCATGCTGTAGCTGAGATCTAGCTTTCTTGTTGCAGGGACAGCCCTGCAGGGGTATTCAGGCATGCTATAGCTGGGGTCTAGCTTTCTTGTTTCAGGGACAGCCTTGCAAAGGTATTCAGGCATGCTTTTGAGTAAAGCAGCATCCAGGAGCCCTGGAGAAAATTAATCTCAATGAAACAACCTGTCATTGATTGGTTCTCAATAGTGATAAGCACAAATTCAAAATAACAGCCACCATACTTCTATTCTTGAGTTGCAATAATGAGAGTGTGTCTGCTATTTTGTCCACCTCCTGGAATGCTATTATTAGGTGCTATGGCTAAGCTAAATACCATTAGGTACTAATACTATTTAGATTTCAGCTATGGATGAAACCACTCACTCTCTGACTTTGGAAATCAGAGGCACAAAACTAGATTTAGTAAAAAACTGTTTTAAAATTTTACTGATTTAGGAGAGCACAAACTTCAATCCTTCTATCCTCCGAAATTTTCATGAGAAAGGTTCAATAATCACTAAAGAAGCCACTTAGCCTGCAACTATATTTAAAGCATTGAGGAGAGAAGGAAATGACCAAAATGAAATGCTCAGCAGTGGCAGGAGCCTTACCTATCAGGGTGTGGAAGATGGCGGCAATGGCACCGGCCACCACCATGCACAGGACAGCTTTGGTCCTATCTCTCTTGCTGTTCACAAACACCAGGCCCACATTTTTGAAGTCACTCATAGGCCCCGTGAAGAACTTCATCAGAGAGTACGCCAGCCCATAGCTGGCCAGCATCTCCACAGCATCTTCCTTGACTGCAGCGATGCCCCGGTTCAAGGCCTGCAAGGGAGAGAAGAGCCAAGGCCAGCATGAGAAACAGTGCCACATCTCTGCAGAATTCCACCTCCAACATGGAAGTTGGCAGATGTGCTTTCTGGGGTAGATGATGGGCAGTGTGTAGGGTGAGTCTACTCCTGAGTTCATAGAAAATACTGGTTTTTCTTTTTCTTTTTTGCCCATATTAGCATCAGTCTGAGTACCTTTTGGGGGTGAGATACCTGTCCACTGGAAAAAGTAACCGAGTATTTCTGAGTATCAAAAGGCAGTTTTAAGAGTAATACCTAAAAGCTGATGTTTTAAAACTCCTAACTTGTGGTAATTCACGCCTGTGATCCCAACTTGAGGTTCTTGAGTTCTAGTCCAGCAAGGGCTACTTTGCTCATATCTCTGCCCCTCCCCCTCTGATCTCCACTTTTCCTCCTGAAGGAATCCCCATTGTGCTCTCATATCACACGCGTGTGTATGTTGTTAATCTAGATCCACGTAAGAGAAGCATGGAATATGTTGTCCTTCTCCTAATGACCCTCCTGCTCCCCTCCACCCGCACTCTCCCTTCAGACCGTCTCCTCCCTTCACACAGCAGTTACGCGTGTTAGAGTTGTTTTAAGTTCTTGGAAAAAATGAGTGACAGTAACACAATTCTCTCTTGTCCCCTCCCCCGACAAACACAGCACCTCCCCCACTAGCCTGGCTATAAGTGATGAACCTATATTGACACACTGCCATCTCTCATCTGTAGTCAACAGGAGACTCATTCTTTGTGTCCTACATTCTAGCAGCATTTACTAAAGTCTAATGACACGTTTCCACCACCGCCTAGGCAGCCCTTTAAAACAATGACACCCTAAAGACTTCACCTGTGGTGCTCGCCCTTCTGCCAGACGCACAGCCTACATTCATAAAAGCTGTGTTCGGTAAGCCAACTCCAAGTGGAAACGCTCTTCCCCTGTCTGCCCCATTCCTACTGAGCAGACAGCAGTTCACCATCTTCTCTATAAACAGCTGTGGCACAGCCTAAGCGCCACTTTGAAATCCTCTTTAAAGATGGTATGCTGAATGCTAAGTGAGCCAAGGCATTTGTGAGAGAAGAAAAGCTGGACTCCACAGACAAACCCGCAGTGGCTCTTCACACATACAATGTTTAAGAACCATCACACTAAATTGTAGCAAAGCAAACTCATTCTACGTTCCACTGGCTCCAAGGCTGTCAGATGTAGAGTATGTTATTTAGGTAATGTAGCATTAAGTAGGGATGAAACCCTTCCAATTATAATTGAATATCAAGTGCTTATAAAACGTATTCAGACCATAAACATGCTATTATGTGAGTGCATGTGCACATGCGCAAGCGTGTGTGTGTGTGTATTTCATGTTTTACCGAAAATTATTCTGAAGGCCTCGTCTTTAACACAACACACTGTCCAGTGCAGGCTTTACAAAACTCAGGGGCTTCAATTCCTCACCGACACTTGGTTTCTATCTTTCCTAGAGACGCTGCTGAGTCAGTGAACACATCCAAAGCCGAGCATGTCATACAGGGACTACTGGGAAGTAGGAGAAGCATTTGTAGGAGAATACCCCTGTGCGGAACAATTTTAGAAAAGCCTAGAACAAAAATGGATGACAGCTGAAGAATTAATTCTTTTGCTGATAAAGTTGGGAATGGCAATGCTAGTTTTTGAGAAGTTTTTAAAATTATATCTCTAATTTATTTTCTTTTCCCCTGTAATAACTTGAGATTATCCACAAGAACCTTCTTACTGTTTGTAGAGCAATGATAATGCTTTGTTTTTGTTTATCTTCTTTAAGAAGCAAACTTTCCCTTCTATCAAAGCAGATCAAATCACTTAACACCATAGTGCAAACTGAAAACCAAGAAACCCCCGGGTAATGAATCCTGTGTTTGACAGGAGGGCTCCTGTTGTGGAATAATCTTTTTGTACACTGTGAAGATGTGTCGCTCTAATTGGTTTAATAAAAAGCTGAATGGTTAATAGCTAGGCAGGATTTCCAGGCAGAGAAGATGCTGGGAAGAAGGTAGAGAGGCCAGGAGATTTAGAGCAAGCAGGAAGGGCAGTACAGATGAGGTAATAAAGCCACGAGGCAGAAAGTAAATGACTAGAAATAGGTTAATTTAAGTTATAAGAGCTAGTTAGAAGCAAGCCTAACTTAAGGCTGAGCTTTCATAATTAATATAAGTCTCTATGTTGTTTTATCACGAGCTTGCAGCCTAAAGAAAAGCCCGACTAGTCCGCTGTGAACCAGTGATGGATGTCCATCACAGCTCACAGATCCCCAGGTGGCAGGATGCCAAGAACTGACAGTCATGGGTCATGAGGACCAGCTCCCTGCTTCCAGGTGGGCCACTCCACTACAGTTCCCCATGGGACCTGGAATCCTTGCTCCCTTTCCTGCTTGCTCATTAATTTACAACATACAAGAATCTATTCTCCTCAGGTCTTACTCCACTAAGAGTCAACTCAGAACAGTTTCTAATTGCTAGCTTCTCAGCCTCCCAGAACCCGGAGAGTCCACAGGGCAAACATTACACCATGGAATCGCTTCTCAGCTGCTCAGAACCCATAGGATACACAGTGCCAGCATTACACCATGGAACTCCTTCTTGGCTGCCCAGAACCTGTACAACCTGCAGTGCCAACATTACACCATAAACCCCTTCTCAGTCTCTTAGAGCTGGCATAGATTAACCCCCCCATCTTTCCTAAAGTCTATGATTTTGAATTTTAAATGTATTTTTAACATTTATTATTTAGTGTGTGTGTGTCCCCACATGCATGTGCCTGTGTACATGTGCCAGGGCATGTATGTGGAGGTCAGAGGGCAACTTGCCGAAGTAAGGTCTCTTCTTCCACCATGTAGGTTCCAAGGACTGAACTCAAGTTGTCAGGCTTGGTGACAAGCACCCTGTCCTGCTGAGCCACCTCACCAGGACAGCCAGTGAATTATTTGTTTGTAATCCATAGAATGTGTTGAAATTTAAATGGCATTATTTAGCACAAGTTTAAAATACACTTAGTACCCTACCTATATGTCCATGTGTTCTTGACAAACTGATGGTTTTTGTTAGAAAAACAACCACAAGCATCCATCAGTCTGGGCTGTACTTGCTATTTCCACCAGCAGTTCCCGATTTGAGTCCTAAACCTAGAGCTGAGGGAGGTGGAAAGAAGGGCATAGCTAATGACAGCTGTTGGCAAGGTTGAGACGTTTCAGAAGTCCAACAATTGCCGCAATTTGAGGAAAGAGCATGGGATTCACACAGGCAGACTTCAGCCTGAATCGGCTCCTACCACTAACTGCTGAGAGGGTCAAATGACCTGGGAAGAGATCCAGACGGGCTGTGCTCAGAGCACCAGTTACTAGACTCGGAAGGACACAGAGAGGAGGATGTTTAGTTACCATTCCACTGATCAAACGTCTGCGGTGACACTGATAAATGCACACTTCACTTACAAAAAAACTTATCCTGACTTTAGCATTGAAATGTATGAAAAGCTTCAGAATTTATATTGCTGTGTTAATGTTTTAGTTCTTTTTATTGCCTTTAGTAGCTATTTCTTGCAAACTGCCTAAATTAATAAGTTTAGGATTCTCTTGATATCGGAATATTGTTATGGAGAAGCACCACTTCATTGCACGTGTCTTTTAGCCTTTACTATTTACCCATCTGTAATAAGATTATTTTGTTTCACTTTATGGCTTTGTTTACACACTTAACTTTTTACCTCATCTTCCAGCCACTTTTAATAGATGGATCAAACTTAACTACCTCCAAACAGCTTACATTTCTTCAAAACTGTACACGGGACAAACCATCCGTCTTCCATTTATTTGCGATGACTTCTCACCATCTGTTAGGTTGTGACGTCCTTTCGCCACCTGTTTGTACCATCTATCCCCTGCTTTCGTTCACAATGCACTTGCCTCCTGGCATAGTGTATATTCACTTGTCATCTCAGATCTCTGTCTCCTCTGAGTACAAGCTCCAGGGAGCAGAGACCTGCATTTCATTGCTTTATCCCCAGAACCACAGGCTGGCAGGGTAGCCCATGTAGGACAGGAGGATGGTCAGACTGGAGAACGACACCCACTGTGATGTGTCCTGAAGAAAAGCATTATGCCCACAAGTTGGCCGTCCTAGGAGGAGCTTGTGTAGAGAGACGAAGGAACCCCCCTCCAGGAGCTGACCCCTGAGGGATGAGAAGCCAGCTGGATAAAGACCACAGGAAGCCCAAGCCCTGCAGGAGGTAGAGTCTAAGGGGTGAAGAGCGGACAAGGAGAGTTTGAAACAGCGGATCATACCAGGTAGAGCAAAAAATGTACTTCTGTCACCCGCTGTGGTGACAGGAGTGGCCTGGGGAGAAAAGGGCACAGCAGGAGGAGATCAAGAGCTCTGGGGAAATCCAGACCAGAGGTGGAGGCACGGAAACGCCGGGTAGTGCAGACAGAACCAGAAGGTAACTAGAGCAGAAGATGCTCTTCATGGTGGGTGTGAGGTGCAGGGGCAAACAGATGACAGCTGAGGTTCGTGGTTTGAGCCGCTGTTGAGCGGTGCAGTGTTCACTAAGATAGGGACAGTGGAGAACGAGGGGGCAGCACCACCACGGGTGTGTGGCATGCAGGTGAGCCCTCTGCCTGTGGGCCTCCTTTGTAGTCACCAGCATGGGGACAGCATTTAAAGCTGGTGGCCTGTGAGAGCTCTCTGGGAAAGCTATAGATAGAAACAATGAGAAAGCCAAGAATCCTCCATGTAGGTCTCTGGGGATAAATCCAGCCAGTCGAGGGCACACAGGCCCAGTCCTGCTGGCGGGTGACTAGGCTGTGTGGCAAAGCTAACTGAGTAGGTCAGAGGTTACTGAAACCCAGCTGCATCTTATGCCAAGTCCAGTAGAGGCTGCTGTGGCTGGGGAGGAGGACCAGCTATGGTCTTAAGGTTCAGCTCAAAAAGTACCTGAGATGTCAATGGGATAAATGAGGTCTCTGTGAAGGCAGAACTAAGGTTCAAGGCCAGTTCTTACCTTCAGTTTTCCAAAGCAAAGGCACTTGAGCTTACCCTGTGGTCAGAGCTACTAGTACCCCAACACATGATAATGCTAATGATGCTACTACCCCTTGTATGATCCAGTCCAAGTCCCACATGGAAGAGCACTGGTCTCTCCTCTCACTTCAGATCCATACCAAGACCAGAAGCAGTGCAGGGCACGGCTTACAACTTCCCAGAAACACTGAGGGGTCGCAAGCACTTCTGTGTCTCCTATCCTAGCATTGTCCAGACTCATGGTTACCTATCTGCTTTTATGTTTTGATACAAGTTCATCAAAACACAGGACATTTGTTAAAAAATAAAAACTACGCCCTCTAGGGAAATGACTATGAAACTCGTGGGTTTAACCTGACCTCCCCAGGAAGAACAGTTCATGACAGGAAATCCTAAACACCCAACAGTTTTTTGTTATCAAGACAGGGTTTCTCTGTGTGTAGCCTTGGCTGTCCTAGAACTCTCTCTGTAGATGAGGCTGGCCTTAAACTCACAAAGATCCACCTGCCTCTGCCTCCCCAGGGATTAAAGGCTTGCACCATCACCAAAAGGCAACTTCCAATACTTTTAACTTGGGACTTGGAGGCCAGACATATCTGCTAAACTGCAGACTGAGATCCTTTAGGACACGTCATCCGTTCCCTCAAAGCTCATGCCATCCCACACCCATGGCAGCTCAAGCAGTAACTGTGAGCCACCTTCATCCACACCCACAAGTCAGGTCTTCAAATACCTCTGGGGCTCAACACTTAGTTAGCCGGTCTTGCGCCTGCAAGCTTTAACTTGGAGAAGTGCTGGAATCTAGGAGAGAATAGACAGAACCTACTTCTCGGACAGTCTCCGTGGGCTCACAGCAGCTTTGCTGTTTCCAGTCACCCTTATGGGAATCTCTTAGAAGACCCTGGCCTGCCACTTCTTCTGCAGTAAGGCCATCAGGAGAGATTAAATTCCTGTTTGCTTGTTCCCTAACACAAGAAGACTGAAAAAACACCTGTGTCCCAGGCCTTTGCTCACCATCTCCTGTTATAATGGAGAGGCCAGTCTGATCAGGTAGATCAAGGGATGTCTGTTAAACTTCTGTGGGGCCTTGCTTGTATCCACTCCCATTTGATCTGGCTTCCTCCTATCAGGGTTTACATAGCACACATCTTGTCCACCTCAAGTAGAAACCTCTTGACTCTTTACTAGTCACACTCTTTTCTCCCGGTCTCTCTCCTGCTCTGCGCCACCCTGTGCACACCCCAGACCCCGCTACTGCAATACAATGTGCGCTCTGGTCACCCTGAGGATGAGTGCTTAGACCTCGTTGCTACCAGTTCCTGGGCATTTATTTAACACCATGAATGCCTGAATTCAACACAGGAACAAAGTCAAATGATCTATAACTTACGGATGATCATTTATGGGTAAAATCCTAGTTTGGAGCTTGGTTTTATAGGTTACAAAAAATTACAATTCTCCATAGATTTTTATGGACTTAAGATATACAAAGTGATGACAGGTACACCCATCCTTGTGGTTCTAATATTGGCTGAGTAGGTAGGCAGGGTGTCACCTGATACATCTGGCTGGTCACACTCTCCCCCCACACAACTGAGCACCCTGTTGTCTCTTAACCATAGCACCAGGAACACAAACAGAATGCAGCATTAGGTCACATGATTAGCCTTGGGAGTGTCAAGCTTAGACATAAGTTTTTTTTTTTTTCAACTCCCCCCTAGCATTTGATTTGGAAGGTTCTGGAAAACAGGGCAAACCATTCTCTGACAGAGTCAAGCCATGTTGAGGAATTGAGTTGCTTAAGAAGCAAGTCAAATTTAAAGGATAAGACCTAGAGAAAATGAGAAAGCCAGTGTAGAGCTGAGTGGTGTGGCTGGTAGCCTGGCTTGGAGTTCAGAAAATGCTCACCTACTCCACACGAGGCCTTGATTAGCCCTCAGGTTCAACCCCCAGAATGGCAAACATAATAGAGGGCGAGTGTGCCGTTGTGGATCCCCAAGTTCTGAAGACGGGATTGTGAGGACAAGAGGGATGGCTACACAATTCAGGAATCGTCTAGAGCCTGGGGTTCAGATACTACCTAGAGACCAGGGCCATATCAAGGGAAGCATCTTGCTGTTCATTCAGAAATGGCTTATCAAATTCGTCTACAAGGTTTCCAGTTGGCATTTGATATTCAATGCTAAAAGGCCTTTTTTTTTAATTTTAGTAAGATGTCTCCTTCATTTGTCTCATCTTGGATTAAAGAAACCATGAGATTTACAGGCTAGACAGTCATTTGTTTTTTTGTGGAGAGGGTCCAGGATGTTTTCTAAGGCTTTTGATAAAAGCTGACTGTTCCCTCTAAAGCTGCAGGGTGCCTGTCACACCCAGTACATCCTGAAACAGTTACAGGGTAGTTTACAAATCTTTCCTGAATTCACCATCTTCAGGGAGGTGACATTTGTGGAGATGTGGGAATTAGAAGGGCGTGGTTAGGCCCAGCCACCTGTGGGGTCAGCTTCTTCTAAAGATTGGGGTGGTCAGCCATTTTTTGGATGTCAGTCCTCCACAGGATTCTGGGTTCCTGTAATTTTCCACTGTTATTGTTCTGTGTGTCTGTATTTTAAAAAGTGGTTTGAGTTAAATTGGATCATTTGTCTTCCTGGTGGTTTTCCAGCTCCATTTTGTTTTCTCAAGGGTCTATACAGCTCTGTCTAGCTGGAGCTCCAGCCAAGAGCTAGACACCCACACGTGAGCCTGTGGTTTGAGGGGAAAAGTAGGCAAATGAGTTTGGTCTCTTTAGAAGTCAAATATGGCTCTGCGATGTAGGTCCATATTTAGCGTTTGCTGAGAACCCTGAGATGACCTGGTCCAGCCAAAAGATGACACTGATGCTGGCTGCCATCTGTGATACATGGATGAGAGTTTATAATAAAGAGAGAGAGAGAGAGAGAGNNNNGAGAGAGAGAGAGAGAGAGAGAGAGAGAGCGACCAATTGGGGAGGCAAAGGCAAGTGAGTTAAAAGGTCATCCTGGTCTACAGGGCACCAGCCAGGGCTACACAGTGAGACCCTATCTCAATAAATGGATGAATGAATGAATGAATGAATGAATGAATGAATGCCAATCACCAGGAAAGGTGCAATGAAGTGTTCAGTGTGTTTTTCTCAGTGTCTTCGTAGATCTGCGGTACTAAAAAGCATTTCTTAAAATTACTGTTTTAATTCAAAAACTGACTGCTTCATGAAAGGACATAGTTTAGTGTCACAGAACTCCTCCACTCTCCTTTATTTAGATATGAACCTCATCTGCACCACCAAATTTAACTGGGGAAGGTTTGACAAAGGACTATTACTAAGAAAATCCTGCTGGTAGTTGCTTGCATGAGTATAATCCCAGCACTTGGGAGGTGGGAGGCAGGGGAGGAGTGCAAGGTCATCCTTGGGCTACATGCTTGTCTAAAAAAATATAAGAAAAAAATTTGAAAATTCTAGTGTCCTTTTGAAAAACACTAGAGGCTTTCTGTGCTCTTAAAAAACAAACAAACAAAAAACCCTCTCATTTTTCACCATGATGTCACATTTTTACTGAACCATCTTATTTCCTAGTAGCTTTTTATACTTATACATGGTCCTCAAATAATTCTTGGTGAATGTGTCAACTTGATACCTGTTCATGTCAGACCTGAGTTTAAAAACAACAGAAGGGAATGGGGTCATAGCTGAGTTGGTAAAGCATCTGCCATGCCACCATGGAGACCTCCTTCAGACCACTAACATCTAAGCAAAAATCTGCCAGTGGGATACATGCCTGTGCTCCAGGCTGAGGAGGAAGGGAGAGGAGGGCTTTGAGGATTGCCAGTCAGCCAGTCCAGCCTAATAACTGGTGAGCTCTGGGTTCCTTGAAAGAAAGCCCTCGTATGAAGCCCAGTGATGCACTAGTATAAAAGTCACAGGGATAACCCAAAGGCTTTAGATTGGATTTTGAGGCCTGCTCCAAAGGTTGGTACTGAATCCGCAGTCAGTATTCAAAGCTTGCTCGAAGGTCTATGGCATGGGAGGTGAGAGGTCCGTGGGAGAACCTGTTGCTACTTCATGTTGTCAAGGCGCTTTCTAAGTATGAGTATTTGTTCAGACACATGAGTGCTGCCTTCAGCCTCTGCATCGGTCAGCAACTGATGATGCAGAGATTCATAACTGGTCTTCAAAGTGTTGAGAATGAGTGACTGCTGACTCAGCCCTAAGCGAGGTATCTATACCCATTCCCTCCATGCACCCGGAGGTGGATTATGGAAGAGGGGACAGAGAGGGATGGAAGAGCTGGAGGACAGGGCGGTGTACTGTGAAATGATATCACCGGATACAACGTGGCCATTGTACTCTTGAACTCACTGTAGCTACGGCTTCCTGCACATGATCCCATCAGACCAAAACAGACATTAGCAGGCAGGACTAAGTGGATTAAAAAAAAAATCAAGAAACCCAAACCAAAATAAACAAAAACAGAGGAGCAGATCAGGTCTGGAAAGATGGCTTAGTGGTTAATAGCACTGGTTGCTCTTCCGAGGACCCAGGTTCAATTCCTAGCACCCACATGGTGGTTCACAACTGTCTGTAACTCTAGTTCAAGGGGAATATGATGCTTCTTCTGATCTTCAAGGACACGAGAATCATGTGTGGTGCACATATATACACACATACATAAGGCAAGACACTCATACACATAAAACAAAACAAATAAACCTACTTAAAAAAAGAGGACAAGATGAAGGGTCTTGGGGGTGGTGACCCAGGAGAGTTGGGGGGTGGATATGATCAAAATACACTGTTTATATGTATGATGTTGCTGAAGAATAAATAAGAGATATTTTATTAGACAGGTGGTGGAGTACGTCTTTAATCCCAGCACTTGGGAGGCAGAGGTAGACAGATCTCTGAGTTTGAGGCCAGCCTGGTCTACAGAGCGAATTCTAGGACAACCAGGACTACACAAAGAAATCCTGTCTCTAAAAACAAAAACAATAACAAAAAACATATTCTATTAAAAATGATGGAGAGACAGGTTGTGTCAGCCTCTGGCCTCCATATGCATGCTCATGCATTTGCAAAGGAACTCAGGAAAACAGAAGGCTAAGCACTGCTAGAACTTTCCATACTTGTTCTGTCCCTGCTGGCCAGACTTTTCCTGATCACTCTGTTACCTCAGCCCTGGTTGGGGATACTGAGCTGCTCAGAATCTCTACTCCCGCTGTGCTAGTCTCTGACTTAAGTACATAGTGCTACTTGATGCTGTCTATGGCCTTCCGTGAAGTCTGTAAATGTATTTACACTAAGTAGCAAACGATTTGCACTTGGCCCCTCTGAAACCTAGGGACTATAATAACAACGATGATGAAAGTAGCTGAGCAGCCTGAACCTGCTGTGGAAGACCCTGTTCTAAGATCTCTTGGTTCAGAGTTCTGTGATTCAAAGCCTAAGGTTAATCATCTATTTCAAAAGATTGTTTGTGGAGCTGTTACAGATTTTATTCTCTCTCTCTCTCTCTCTCTCTCTCTCT